>CAUYLG010046080.1:0-228773 GCA_963573385.1 Cacajao melanocephalus | reverse complement strand
GCGTCTACGGCCATACCACCCTGAACGCGCCCGATCTCGTCTGATCTCGGAAGCTAAGCAGGGTCGGGCCTGGTTAGTACTTGGATGGGAGACCGCCTGGGAATACCGGGTGCTGTAGGCATTTTTAGCTCCCTCCTTTTTCCCCCTTTTGTCTGCGGGCTTCCCAACAGCCCCGTGTCTCTTCTCCGCGTTTTCCTCCCGTCTGCACCCCCTCTGCAGCCCGGGACGTACGTGTGTGTGTGTGTGTGTGTGTGTGTTGGGGGGCGGTATCCGTCTGCAGCCCGTGTGTGTGTGTGTGTGTGTGTGTGTGTGTGTGTGTGTTGGGGGGCGGTATCCGTCTGCAGCCCGTGTGAGTGTGTGTGTGTGTGTGTTGGGGGGCGGTATCCGTGTGTGTGTGTGTGTGTGTGTGTGTGTTGGGGGGGCGGTATCCGCTGCTGCAGCACCGCCGGCTCTTGGGGCAGCCAGGCACCACTGCCGGCCTCTAGGGCCCAATCGCGTCTGATCTCGGAAGCTAAGCAGTGTAGGAAGCTGAGGTAGGAGAATCGCTTGAAACTGGGAGGCAGAAGTTGCAGTGGGCTGAGATTGTGCCACTGTACTCCAGCCTGGGGCATAGAGCAAGACTCCAGCTCAAAACAAACAGACAAACATAGAGATGGAGGAATGGTCAGTGCTGAATGAGCGCCTGGACCTCTATGTAGGTTAGAGAGAGTAAGATTTTTTTTTTTTTTTTTTTTAAGACAGGGTCTCACTCTGCCGTCCAGATTGGAGTGTGGGGGCGCAATCACAGCATACTGCAGCCTTGAACTTCCAGGTTTAAGCGATCCTCCCACCTCAGCCTCCTGAGTAGCTGGGACTATAGGCGCACGCCACCATGCCCAGCTAGGTTTTTTTTTTTTTTTTTTTTTGAGACGGAGTTTCCCTCTTGTTGCCCAGACTGAAGTGCAATGGCACCATCTTGGCTCACCGCAACCTCCGCCTCCCAGGTTCAAGCGATTCTGCCGCCTCAGCCTCTCTAGTAGCTGGGATCACAGCCCCCACACCCAGCTAATTTTGTATTTTTTTAGTAGACATGAGGTTTCACCATGTTGGTCCCACTGGTCTCCAACACCTGACCTTGTGATCCACCCGTCTTAGCCTCCCAAAGTGCTGGGATTACAGGCGTGAGCCACCGCGCCCAGCCTAGTTTTTTTTTTGTTTTTTGGGGTTTTCTTTTCTTTTTTTTTTTTTTTTTTGGTATTTTTTGTAGAGACTGGGTGTTACTCTGTTGCCCAGGTGGGAGCCACCGTGCCCAGCCTATTTTTAAATTTTCGTTATTTTTGTTTTGTTTTGAGACAAAGTCTCACTCTGTCACCCAGGCTGGAGCACAGTGGCGTGATCTCGGCTCACTGCAGCCTCCCAGCTACTTGGGAGGCTAAGGCTAAGGATCGCTTGAGCCCAGGATTTTGAAACCAGCCTAGGCAGCATAGTAAGTCCCCCATCTCAAAACCCCACCCCCCCCAAAAATTAAATTACTCAGGAGCCTGAGGTGGGAAGATTGCTTGAGCCCAGGAGTTGGAGGCTGCAGGTGAGCACCACCTTGCCCAGCTAATTTTTTTTTTCCAGGCCTGGCAACACCATGACAAAAAAAAAAAAAAAAAAAAAAAAGGCTGGGTGCAGTGGCTCATGCTTGTAATCCCTGAACTTTAGAAGGTCAAGTTGGGAGGATGGCTTAAGCCCAGGAGTTTGAGATCAGCCTGCGGCAGGCCAGGCAGTGGCTCACGCCTTTAGTAATCTCAACGCTTGGGAGGCCAAGGCGGGCGAATCACGAGGTCAAGAGATTGAGACCATCCTGGCCAATATGGTGAAACCCCGTCTCTAATAAAAATACAAAAATTAGCTAGATATGGTGGCATGCATCTGTAGTACTAGCTACTCAGGAGGCTTAGGCAGGCGAATCACTTGAACTCGGAGGCAGAGGCTGCAGTGAGAGGATCAAGCCACTGCACTCCAGCCTGGTGACAGAGTGAGACTCCATCTCAAAAAAAAAAAAAAAAGATTACCTGGGCAAGGTGACACACACCTGTACTTCCAGCTACTTGGGAGGCTGAGGCAGGAGGATCGCTTGCACCCAGGAGATCAAGGCCGCAGTGAGCTATGATTGCACCACTGCACCACAACCTGGGCAACAGAGTGAGACCCTGCCTCAAAAATAAAAAAAATTAGGCTGGGCTCAGTGTCTCATGCCTGTAATCCCAGCATTTTGGGAGGCTGAGGCAGGCAGATCACTTGAGGTCAGGAGTGGAAGACTAGCCTGGCCAACATGGTGAAACCCTGTCTCTACAAAAAATACAAAAATTAACCGGATGTGGTGGCAGTTGCCTATTATCTGACCTACTTGGAGGGCACAAGAATCGTTTGAACCTCGGAGGTGGAGGCTGCAGTGAGCCAAGATCGCACCACTACGCTCTAGCCTGGGCGACAGAGGAGACTTTGTTTTAAAACAAAAAACAAAACAAAACAAAAATAAAAATAAAAAAATAGGCCAAGCACAGTTGCTCAGGCCTGTAATCCCAGCACTTTGGAAGGCCAAGGTGGGTGGATCACCTGAGACCAGGAGTTCGAGACCAGCCTTGCCAACATAGTGAAACCCTGTCTCTACTAAAAATACAAAAAATTAGCTGGACGTGGTGGCCCATAGTCCCAGCTACTTGGGAGGCGGAGGCAGGAGAATCGCTTGAACCCGAGAGGGGAAGGCTGCAATGAGCTGAGATCACGCCACGGCACTCCAAAAAGCGAAATAATAAAAATACATACATTAAAAGAAAAAAAAGAAAAAGAAGGGAGAAAAACCTGAGTCTGAGTTAGATGAGTGAAATCTCCAGCCGCACTCAGACACCCTACAGAGCCTTTGAGTTCACCCCATCCAAGTCTCATTGCCCGCAAGCTTCCACAGCACAGAGGGTGAAGTGGGAACTTTCAGGCGCCCACGGCACCCTCTTCCCTTCACCTCCACCTCTGAGCCCTCCTAGAGTCCTGGTGGGTCCGCCTCCACACACATACACACACACACACATCATTCCAGCGGACGCTGCCTCCCCTCAGCCCCCAATGCCCCCTGCCACAGGAGCCTGGGGAGGGACTTTTACACACTATTTGATCATACCATGTCCCTATTCTGGAAACTGGGGCCCGAAAGCCCCCACCTCACTGGGGATGACGGTGGCGAAGACTGGGAAGATGACGTAGGACAAACCTTAGCTGGGGTTTGGGGTGCAGATGGCACCTTATACTCCGCCGCATAAATGAGTACCCCCGCCTCCCAAAACGGGTCCTGTCACTTACGTACCTTGTCCTGTCCCCCTACCCCTTAAAAAGAGTCCCGCCCATTGTCTTGTCTAGGACTGTGTGCGCTAAAGGTGGAAAGCGAGGCTCTGGGTTTTACTGAAGAAACCTCTCCTGGGGCGCTGAGGGACAGGAGAGGATTTTGAAATTGTCAGTCAAGGTGCCCCGCCCATTCTGGCTGAGCTGCGCCAGTCAGCTCAGCTTTGGATCTTGGCAGAGTGGAAAGCAGGCGATTTTTTTTTTCTCTTTCTTTCTCTCTCTTTTTTTTTTTTTATATGGATTCTAGCCCTCAGGCTGGAGTTCAGTGCACTGTGGCCAGTCTCGGCTCACTGCAACCTCCGCCTTCCGGGTTCAGGCGATTCTCCTGCCTCAGCCTCCCGAGTAGCTGGGACTACAGGCGCACGCTACCACGCCTGGCTAATTTTTGTATTTTTAGTAGAGACGAGGTTCACCATGTTGGTCAGGCTGGTCTCGAATTCCTGACCTCAAGTGATCCACCTGCCTCAGCCTCCCAAAGTGCTCGGATTACAGGTATGAGCCACCACGCCCAGCCTGTTTTTGTTTTCGTTATTTCACTCTTTGAGACAGGGTCTTTTGCTCTGTCTCCCTGGCCATAGTGCAGTGGCTCAATCATAGCTCACTGCAGCCTTGACTTCCCTCTTATTTCTCATAAATAAAATAAAATAAAAAATGAGAAGGTGAGCAGTTGAGGGCACTCAGGTGATTCTCCCACCTCAGCCTCCTGAGTAGCTGGGACTAAAGGAGTGTGTCAGCCATGTCCGGCTAATTCTTTATTTTTTGTAGAGATGGGGGTCTCACTATGCTGCCCAGGCTGGTCTCAAACTCCTAGGCCCAAGCAATCCAACCACTTCAGCCTCCCAAAGTGCTGGGATAGGCCGGGCGTGGTGGCCCACGCCTGTAATCCCAGCACTTTGGGAGACCAAAGTGGGTGGATCAGGAGGTCAAGTGCTCGAGACCATCCTGACCAACGTGGTGAAACCCCGTCTCTACTAAAAATACAAAAAAATTACCTGGGCGTGGTGGCGCACGCCTGTAGTCCCAGCTACTCGGGAGGCTGAGGCACGAGAATTGCTTGAACTGGGGAGGCGGAGGTTGCAGTGAGCTGAGATAGTGCCACTGCACTCCAGCCTGGCAACAGAGGGAGACTCTGTCTCAAAAAAAAAAAAGTGCTGGGATTACAGGCGTTGGCCACCGCACTCAGCAAGAAGTCAGATTTTAAGGGTTACGAAGATCCCACTGAATGCCCAGTACGGTGGTTTGCACCTGTAATCCCAGCTACTGGGGAGGCCGAGGTGAGAGGATCGCTTGAGCCCAGGAGTTTGAGACCAGCAGGGGCAACATAGTGAGACCCCAACTCAAAAAAAACAATTCCACTTAGACCACCTGGGGTGCATGGGGTGAGATGGACCCTGACACACCTCAGCTATTTTCTGGGAGCTGCCCTGACTCCAGGACACCCGTCTGCCCTCGCACATGGGACAGGCCTGAGTGGGGCCAGTTTGCAACCCCTGGAGTGGGTGGATAAGCACCTTGCTCTCTTGTCCCTTGGGTAGAACAAATTGCTGGGTCAAGGACTCAAGAGATACACCCATTCAAAAGATGAGCAGTTGGCCGGGGGCCATGGCTCACACCTGTAATCCTAGCACTTTGGGAGGCCGAGGCGGGCGGATCACCTGAGGTCAGGAGTTCAAGACCAGCCTGACCAACATGGAGAAATTCGTCTCTACTAAAAATACAAAAATGAGCATGGTGGCATGTGCTTGTAATCCCAGGTACTCCAGAGCTGAGGCAGGAGAATTCCTTGAACCCAAGAGGTGGAGGTTGCAGTGAGCGGGGATCGCACCACAGAAACCCAGCCTGTGTGATATAGAGAGCCTCTGTCTCAAAAAATAAGAGGAAATAGCCAGGTGCAGCGGCTCACACCTGTAATCCCAGCGCTTTGGGAGGCTGAGGCAGGAGAATCGCTTGAACCCGGGAGGTGGAGGTTGTAGTGAGCCGAGATCGGGCCACTACACTCCAACCTGGGCGACAGAGCTAGACTGTGTCTCAAAAAGTAATGATAATAAAATAAAAAAATAAGAAGATGAGCAGTTCAGGGGCGCTCCCAGTACCTTGGGAGCTCTGACATTCAGGATTCCCACGGGCTGCTTTTGGGAGCCCTACGACCCAGCCTAGTGGCTTGCCCCAGAGCCCATGATGGGACAGTGCCAGGAGCAGCCCTGGCTAGTGGCCCTGGAATAGAAATAGCCGGGGCCCACGACCCTGGAGTGGGACCATCCTAGGTGCGTGATCGCTCTATGCTGTTCCCAGAACCCCCGACCCCCGCTAAACACCCGCTGCTTGTGCGCACCCCCTGCAGGGCTCCTCCCGCCTCGCCTCCCCACCCCTCCACCTTGCAGCCCTCCCGGACGCCCCACGGGCTCTTGAATCCTTGTCTCAGGTCGGCTTCTAGAGGGGGGACCCCAAGCCAAGACTAGGCAAGAATGAAGCCGCAAGAGAGCTCTCAGCAGCGAGTCAGTCTGGTCCACGGACGCCACGCGCGTTTTACTTGTGGATATACACACAAATAGGAAGGAGGAAAGGTCTCCCCAGGAAGGATCGAGTCCAGCTGCGCACCTCCAAGCCCCCACCGCAGAGGGGCCGTTGCTGTCGGGTCTTCTCTGAAGAGGCTTGGTGGGAGGTGGGGTCCCACGTGGCCCCTCCGCGCCCGGCGAGAGCGCTGGGCCAGTGCCACCGGGGGGGGGGTCTCCTACCGGGGCCAGCCGTCCGCCAAGGGCAGCCGGCGCAGGGCGGGCCCGGGCCGCAGGGGCTCTGCCAGGGACCGGGCAAGGAGCAAGGGGTAGGGGAAGGTCTTGGGAAAGTCGCCGGGGCCCCCAGGGGCCGGAGAGAGGCGCTCAGACTTGATGCTGACTGGGGGGGTCGGCGGGGAGGCGCTGTGGGTTGGGGGGCCCTCCTCGCCCAGGCTTCGGCCCCCACTGCAGGGAGAAAGAGAGAGGGGGAGACCGTGAGCTCAGCGAGGAAGGGAAGGAAGCCGGGAGGGTGGTGGCACAGCGTAGGTAAAGGCTCGGCAGGAGGACCCTGGGAAAGGAGGGGGCGGCGATCCCTCCTGGGGCCTCAAAATAGCTGCCCATCCTCACTGGGAACCGGACGGAGGTTGGGTGAAGTGTGCGCAGTACCAGGGATGGCCACCGGGGGTCAGCAGCGGCCGGGGCTTTAAAAGAAGGGGACGAGCTGGGGTCGTCGTCAGGGCACTTACCTGGGCTGGGAGGGCACGGCAGGGGGCCCATCACCCCTCGAGGGCTGCCAGGATGCCAGGGTTGGGGGCTGCAACAAGCCAGGGGGCGGTGGAGGGTCTCCCAGGCCATATTCTGGTGGGCAGGAATTGGGGGCTGAGGCCTGGACCTCTCCTTAAGCCTCTTGCAAACCTCACCACCCCCAGCGACAGTTTTGAGTTCTGTTAGGTGGGAGAGTGTGGAACCCCCAGAGGGCAGGAGTGTGGACACTTCCCAGGCAGGACAGGGCAGGTTAGGGGGCATACCTGGGGGGCCTGCAGGGAGGAAGGGGAAGCTCCCCAGCGGGGGTCCTGGGGCTGCAGAGGAGCAGGGGCTCTGCAGGCCACTGTAGAGGCTTCTCTGTGCGGAGAGAGGGTGAAGGGGAAACTGAGGCCCACACCCCGGCCGCCCTGCCTGCCCTCATCAGCCCCACCATACCCTCCCCTCACTCACGGAGGTGTTTAGTCCCCCTCGGGGCCCAGCCAGGCCACCAGGCAGGTCTGGCCTCCGCCCATCTGCTGGCAGGTACAGTGGGGGTGGTGTCTTGCTGGTGAGGTGGCTTGGTGAGAAGAGAGGGTGCGCCAGGCCTGGGGAAGAGGAGATCCCGGGAAAGAGAGGACAGGCGGGTCATGTCAACTATGAAGTCTGAGATTTAGAGGTGATGCACGTGGCCCAGCAGCGCCAGAGCTAAGATGTGCCAAAACAGCCCCCAGGGACCCCCCATCCTGTGCTCACCTGGGGGCCCTGCTTTGGGGGCTGCTGGTCGGAAGGGAGATGGGCGGCTCTGGGCAGGCAGCGCCTCCCCAAGCCCACTGGGGTCACAGCCTGGTGGTGGCAAGGCTCCGTACACCACTTCTGGGCTGGGCATAGCAGGAGCTGCAGGCTTGGGTAGAGGGGATGGGTCAGAGGACCCCAGGGTAGATGGGGGTGCCAAGTCCAAGGGAGAGTATCCTGATGAGTTCAGGGGCCTGGCTCTACCTTCAGGAACCCTTCGCTGCACCTCTCACTGGGCTCCCTACCTGCTCCTCCCTCTGCCCTAACCCCATAGGCTGGGGGAGCTTCTATCTGGCTCTGTCACCAACAGGTAGGTCCAGAGCCGAGGCCTTTCACTTAGTGTAGAGTTGGCACTGAGGGGGCTGCACAGAGAGTTGGATGAATCAAAGATCAAATGAAGGAAGGAACTGTTTGCCTGTTGAACTCTTATTCATCCTTCAGAGCCCCAGCTACAGCGCCCACTTCTCAAAGAAGCCTTCCCTGCCCAACCAGGCGGAGACCTGCCTCCAAACTCCAGGCTCCCTGGCTCTAAGCCTTTCTCTCAGTACCAGCCTCAACCACTTGGGCCTAGGAAGTGGGAGGAACACCCTATTCACAGGGGCAGGGGGAGTCACTTACATACAGCCGGGGTCGGGGCAAGGCTGGGTCACCCCCTTCGCCTGCCAGCCTCCGAAACTTCTCTCCTGGCTCCTCAGGCCCTTCGTCTGGCTCCAGCTCTGGCCCATCGAGGCCAATGCCCCTTCGCTTCAGTGTCTATGCAGACGGGAGACAACAAGGTAGACCCACACCCCTACCCCAGCGAGGGAACCCAGTTCTATGGGAGAGGGGAGAGACCGTCCCCACCCAGCTCTGTGGGTAGGGAGGAATGCAGGCATGGCTTGCTCCAGCCAAACCCTACTGACCAAAGCCCAGTGAGTTACCATTTAGCAATTTCCTGCCCTGGGACCAGAGAGCCCAGGGACCTGCCCAGATCAACATAGGAGCTGAGACCCACGCAGGCCTGTTGGTGTTGTCCTAATGTTCCTCCTGACCGTGACTCGGGGACCCCCATTCTGCCCCCACGTGCAGCCTCATAGTCTGGCATCAAAAGCTGCTTAAGAGGCCAGGTGCGGTGGCTCACGCCTGTAATCCCAGCACTTCGGGAGGCCGAGGTAGGTGGATCACTAGGTCAGGAGTTCAAGACCAGCCTGGCCAGCATGGTGAGACCCTCCTCTCTACTAAAAACATAAAAACTAGCCAGGCGTGGTGGCATGTGCCTGTAGTCAGAGCTATTCAGGAGGCTGAGGCAGGAGAATCACTTGAATCCAGGAGGTGGAGGTTGCAGCGAGCTGAGATTGCGCCATTGCACTGCAGACTGCGCGACAAAGCGAGACTTTGTCTCAAAAAACGAAAAAAGATGCTTAAGAAACACCAGCAGATTTCCTGAGCTGCCTTCTCCTAGGACCACAGAACCGCACGCTCCTGGACCCCAACCTCTTTTTTTTTTTTGAGAAGGAGTCTTGCTCTGTTGTCCAGGCTGGAGTGCAGTGGTACAATCTCAGCTTACTGCAACTGCCACCTCCCGGCTTCAAGCGATTCTCCTGCCTCAGTCTCCCGAGTAGCTGGGATTACAGGCGCCCGCCACCACGCCCCACTAATTTTTGTGTTTTTAGTAGAGACGGGGTTTCACCATGTTGGCCAGGCTGGTCTTGAACTCCTGACCTAGTGATCCACCTACCTCGGCCTCCCAAAGTGCTGGGAGTGCAGGCGCGAGCCACCGCGCGCAGCCGGGTGTGCTGTATTTCTGCTTAGAAGGGGCCCTCCACCCCCGCCAAACCCGCGTTTAGCAGCCTCAAAGCCAGATGGCGATGTTCATCTTTTGTGCAAACCGAGAGTCCCGGGGCTCTGAGCAAGCAGTGTGCGCGGGGCCTCGTGGGGCTGGCGGGGAGGACCCGGGGTACCTCGAGGATGTCAGTGTTGGTGCGGCTCTCGTGGGGCTCGCTGTACTCAGTGTACTTCAGCAGCACGCGGTCCATGTCGGTGCTGGCGTACTGGAAGAGGCGGTTGGCGCTGTTGAAGATGATGAGGGCGATCTCACAGTCGCAGAGCACGCTCAGCTCATAGGCCTTCTTCATCAGCCCGAACTTCCGCTTGGTGAATGTCACCTGGACCCAGGGCCCGCAAGGGCAGGGGAGAGAAGAACAAGAGACGAATGTGGGGTGGGGTGGGGGATGTGGCAGGGCCTAACTGTTCCTCCAACATGCCTCGGGATTCTTTCTGGCTGCGCCGCTCATTCTCACCTCACAACCTGGCAAACTCCTATTGGTGCTTCAAAACCCAGCCCAAATGTCTCCTCCCCTTTGAGAAGTGCGCCTTGGCTTCCCAAGCGGAGCCCACATGCTCTCTCTGGGCTTTCCCAGTCCTGGGCCTCCCTCTGTTCCGGCCCTCTGAGTTAGATGTGTGTGTGTCGAGCTCCATCTGCCTTATGGCTGGGGTTCCAGTCATCAGGGAGAATAAATAAATCCATGATCATGAAAATGAGCAGGCCGGGTGTGGTGGCTCAGTCTGTAGTCCCCGCACTTTAGGAGGCCAAGGCAGGAGGACTGATTGAGGTCAGGAGTCAGAGGCTAGCCTGGGCAACATGGTGAGACCCTGACTCTACTAAAACTACAAAAATTAGCCTAGCCAGGCGTGGTGGCACATGCCTGTAGTCCCAGCTAATCAGGAGGCTGAGGCAGAAGAATCACTTCAACCCTGGAGGTGGAGGTTGCAGTGAGCAGAGATTGCGCCACTGCACTCCAGCCTGGCGACAGAGGGAGACTCCATCTCAAAGAAAAAAAAAAGAGAGAGAGAGAGAGAGAGAGAAAGAGAAAGGAAGGAGGGACAGAGGAAGGGAGGCAGGAAGGGAAGAAGGATAAACAAGAAATGCTTTATCTGAAACACCTGACATTCATGGGACCCACCATGCCTCTTCATTCTCCTGGAGTTCAATTGGTGAGGTCAGCGCCCTGTCAAGGGTGCCCCTGCTAGGAATGTCCTTCCCAGCCACTGTTGCACTGGGGAACTCACCTGCCGATTCCTTTGGTCCAGGATGCGGGAGATCTGGATTTTTTTCCTCCCCATGGTCCCAGGCTGAGTGGAGCGATCTTGGTCTAGGGGAGAATGGGGAGAGGACGGAGTGAGTGGGCGGAGGGTGGGGAGGGGTGCCCAGCCTCACGCCTGTCCTCTGCCTGCTCCTGCCAGCCACTGAGGGGAAGGCGATGGGGAAAATCAAGCCAGGCTGGGTCACTGTTGCAGAATCCTCCCCCGGCCAGCCTGAGGATGCAGTAGAGGCTCAGTAAATGTGTTTAGAGCAAACTGGGCATGGTGGCTCATGCCTGTGATCCCTAGCATTTTGGGAAGCTGAGGTAGGAGGATCGCTTGAGCCCAGGAGTTTGAGGCCAGCCTGGGCAACATGTGGAAACCCTGACTCTACAAAAAATACAAAAATTAGCCAGGCATGGTGGCACACATCTGCAGTCCCAGCTATTCCAGAGGCTGAAGTGGGAGGACTGCTTGAGCCGGGGAAGTTGAGGCTGCAGTGAACTATATGATCTTGCCACTGTACTCCAGCCTGGGCAACAGAGTGAGACCTTGTCTTTTTCTTTTTTTTTTTTTTGAGACAGAGTTTTGTTCTTGTTGCCCAGGCTGGAGTGCAGTGGCGCGATCTTGGCTCCCCACAACCTCCACCTCCAGGGTTCAAGCGATTCTCCTGCCTCAGCACCCCCAGTAGCTGGGATTACAGGCATGCACCACCACACCTGGCTAATTTTGTATTTTTAGTAAACATGGGGTTTCTCCATGTTGGTCAGGCTGGTCTCAAACGCCTGACCTCTGGTGATCCACCCGCCTCGGCCTCCCAAAATGCTGGGATTACAGGCATGAGCCACTGCACCTGGCCGACCCTGTCTTAAAAAAAAAAAAAAAAAAAGAGAGAATAATAACAATGCCACCCTACTTTACAGGAAGACTCAGGCACTCTGGAAAGGCCTCCAGCTCAGAGCCCTCAGGCCAGGGTGTGAACCTGGCATCCACTTGGTGACTTGGGAGAAACCCTGTACCCCCCTCAAGAAGATGTGAAATGACCCTGCTGGGGGTCCAAGAAGGAGGAGATTGCTAGACTCTGTTGGGGTCTAGGCCTTCCCCAGCGACCCCCACACCAGGTTCCTGGGAACAACAGAATCACATGGCCTGTCCTGCAGCAGCTGGTCCGCTATACAGATGTCCCCTGAGACCCCAGGGGACATCCCCGCTCCAACTGTGTGACCACACTCTATCTCCTAGCCTTTGCCATGTCACAGGTAACTGAGGTTTCAGGCGAGGGGCCTCTCCAGGGTCACGCGGACCTGCGCTCCAGCCCGGCCTTTCCTCTGACCCTCAGGGTGGCCCTCAGCACAGAAGCTGTCTCCCCCAGCCTCAGTTTACTGTTCTGTGAATGGGCTGGCATGAAATACTAAGCACCCATCACCAGGCGTGGCAATCAGTTCTCAAGAAATCCAGATCAGGCTGGGCACGGTGTATCATGCCTGTAATCCCAGAACTTTGGGCGGTCTAGGCGGGCAGATCACTTGAGGTCAGGAGTTTGAGACCAGCCTGGCCAACATGCTGAAACCCCGTCTCTCTCTTTTTTTTTTTGAGACAGAGTTTTGCTCTTGTTGCCCAGGTTAGAGTGCAGTGGTGCGATCTCAGCTCACGGCAACTTCTGCCTCCCAGATTCAAGCGATTCTCCTGCCTCAGCCTCCTGAGTAGCTGGGATTATGGGCACCCACCATTATGCCCAGCTAATTTTTGTATTTTTAGTAGAGATGGGGTTTCACCATGTAGGTCAAGCTGGTTTTGAACTCCTGACCTCAGGTGATCCATCCACCTTGGCCTCCCAAAGTGCTGGGATTACAGGCGTGAGCCACCGCGCCAGCCTACCCCATCTCTATTAAAAATGCAAAAATTAACCAGGTGTCATGGTGTATTCCTGTAATCCCAGCCACTCAGGAAGCTGAGGCAGAGGTGCCACTGCACTCCAGCCTGGTTGAAAGAGCAAGACTCTATCTCAAAAAAAAAAAAAAAAAAGCCAGGTGCGGTGGCTCACTTTGGGAGGCTGAGGTAGACGGATCATCTGGGATCTGGAGGTTGAGACCGGCCTGACCAACATGGAGAAACCTCCTCTCTACTAAACATACAAAATTAGCCAGGTGTGGTGGTGCAGGCCTGTAATCCCAGCTATTCAGGGGGCTGTGGAGAATCACTTGAACCCAGGAGGCACAGGTTGCGGTGAGCCGAGATCACGCCATTACAATCCAGCCTGGGCGACAAAAGTGAAACTTCCTCTCAAAAAAAAAAAAAAAAAAAAAATTCGCTGGGCACAGTGGCACACGCTTGTAATCCCAACACTTTCGGAGGCCAAGGTGGGTGGATCATGAGGCCAGGCATTCAAGACCAGCCTGGCCAACATGGTGAAACCCCATCTCTACTAAAACTACAAAAATTAGCCAGGTGTGGTGGTGGGAGCCTATAATCCCAGCTACTCGGGAGGCTGAGGCAGGAGAATCCCTTGGACCTGGGAGGCGGAGGTTGCAGTGACAAACGAGATCGCGCCACTGCACTCCAGCCTGGCGACAGAGCGAGACTCCACCTCAAAAAAAAGAAAAAAGAAATCCAGATTGTTCTCTGGGAGTGGCCACAGGGGCTTCCCAGACCCCTGCCCAAGCGGTCTGGGCAAGACCCTCCCCTCCGTGATCCCAGGGTCCTAGGGCCCAGAAGTGTCAGACACCTCGGCTGGCATATGTGCTGTGCTGTGAGATCCCAGCCACACCCTCTTCCCTCTCTGAGCTGGGTATCTGAGCCCCCACAACTATGCAGAGCCCAAGCTGTGGGTCCCAGCCCCTCAGCTCTGGCTTGACTTGCTAAATTTAACCTTCAGGGCTAATTTTAATCCCCAGCCGGAATCGGGCCTGTTCCCACGGCTGGGATGTGTTGCCCCAACCCTGACGGGTCCCTAGGGGTTAGAGGGGGGGCCTTGGTCCGGAGGTCCCAGTGCCAAGATGACTCCGGAAATGCCCCTGACGCCCAGGGTCCCATGAGAGCAGCGGCAGGGCTGGGGCTTGGGCCTGAGTCTCTTAAGCATGGAAGACCCGACTGGAGCCCCTTCTCACTCCGTCTGGCCCTATTTTAGACACAGACACCACGGCTAGGGCAGAGGTCACGTGACAGGGTAGAGCTGGGAAGTCTCTCTCTGCACTGAGACGCTGAGAGCTGAGACAGGAAGTGAGTTCCAGGCAGAAGGAACAGCATGTGCAAGGGCCCTGAAGAGGGACAAGAAACAGCTATGAGGTGGGAGGGAGGGAGGGGGTGAGGCCACAGAGGTTGGGCCACTCTAGGCCTCTTTTATTTGGGTTTCCTTCTTTTAATTTAATTTAATTAATGTATTATTATTATTATTATTATTTGAGATGCAGTCTCACTCTGTCACCCAGGCTGAAGTACAGTGGCATGATCTCGGTTCGCTACAACCTCCCCCTCCTGGGTTCAAGTGATTCTCCCACCTCAGCCTCCCGAATAGGTGCGATTACTGGCATATGCCACCACACATGGCTAATTTTTGTATTTTTACTAGAGACAGGGTTTCACCACATTGGCCAGGCTGGTCTCGAACTCCTGGCCTCAAGTGATTCGCCCACCTCAGCCTCCCAAAGTGCTGAGATTACAGGCATGAGCCACTGCGCCTGGCCACATTTATTTTTTTGAGACAGGGTCTCGCTCTGTTGCCCAGGCTGGAGTGCGGTGGTGTGATCTCAGCTCACTGCAGCCTTGACCTCCCAGGCTCAAGTAATCCTCCCACCTCAGCTTTGAATAGCTGGGACTACAGGTGTGTACCACCACGCCCTGCCAATTTTTCTTTTCTTTTTGTAGAGATGGAGTCTTACTGTGTTGTCTAGGTTGGTCTCAAACTCTTGACTTCAAGTGATCCTCCTGCCTCGACCTCTCAGAGTGCTGGGATTACAGGTGTGAGCTACTGTGCCTGGTCCACTGTGGGCCTTCTCCGCTGGAGGAGAGCTGTGGGTTTTGGTCTAAGAGTGATGTGGAACTATGAAAGCATATTTTATTTTTTGAGACAGTCTTGCTCTGTCACCCAGGCTGGAGTACAGTGGCACGATCTTCACCTTCCTGATTCAAGCAATTCTCCTGCCTCAGCCTCCCAAGTAGCTGAGATTACAGGCGCATACTGCCATACCTGGCTAATTTTTGTATTTTTAGTGGAGACAGGGTTTTGCCATGTTGGCCAGGCTGGTCTTGAACTCCTGGCCTTAAAGGATCAGCTAGCCTCAGCCTCCCAAAGTGCTGTGATTACAGGCATGAGCCACTATGAGAAGGTTTTAAGCAGAAAAGAGATGGGGTTTGGTTTATTATTTTAAAACTCAGCTCAGCTGAGCGCGGTGGCTCACGTCTGTAATCCCAGGACTTTGGGAGGCCGGGGCAGGTGGATCACAAGGTCAAAAGATCGAGATCATCCTGGCCAACATGGTGAAACCTTGTTTCTACTGAAAATACAAAAATTAGCTGGGCGTGGTGGCATGCGCCTGTAGTCCCAGCTACTTGGGAGGCTGAGGGAGGAGAATCGCTTGAACCTGGGAGGAAGAGGTTGCAGTGAACCAAGATCACGCCACTGTACTCCAGCCTGGCGACAGAGTGAAAAAAAAAAAAAAAGACTCAGCTCACGTTTTCCATGGGGAGAAGGTCTGTTGGAGGCTGGGGTGGAAGTGATGGGCCGCTGGAGAGGAGGCAAGGGCTGTGTCCGTCTGGACAGAGACCTGGGGTAGGGCCCCCTCTGTGCTAGGCCTGTACCTTGCACTTTTTTTTTTTTTTTTTTTTTTAGAGACGGGGTTTCACCATGTTGGCCAGACTGGTCTCAAACTTCTGACCTCAGGTGATCGGCCCGCCTCGGCCTCCCAAAGTGCTGGGATTACAGGCGTGAGCCACCGTGCCCAGCCCATACCTTGCACTTTAAATCACTGTTCTCCAGGGCATTTTAGTCCTCCAGAAACCAGCAGGCCTTCCACCAACTCTCAAGCCAGGCCTGACAGCTACAGACGAACTCATGCAGGAGTTTCACTCTCCTGAACCCCAGTGACATTGGAACCAAAGCCATCCTCAACTCTAGCCCCTGAGGGATCTACCCAACACGCAGCTCTGAGCATGGCCCTCTCCTGCTCACACACTCTCCGTGGCTCCCCACTGCCCTTATGAGAAAGTTCCAGCACCCAGCCTGTCATTCAAGTCCCCTTCCCAAATGAGCTCTTGCCCGCTTCTCTGTCTTCAGTAAATATCTCTGACTAGAAGGACCTTTTCCCCTTCTTCACCAAGCCAACTCCTATTCAAACATCAAAACCCAGTTCAAAAAGTCCATTCCTCTAGGAGTCCTCCCTCCCATTCCTCTGGACTCTCACAGTCACCATCCTTGTCCTCCAGTTCAGACTCCATGGTGCTGGAGGTATATATGTGTGTATATATATGTGTGTGCAGATTTGTCTCCTCCAGGCTAAAAGCCCCTCTGGATCAGGGCCAGGAATGGACAGTAAGGTTTGGTGAGAGAGATGTCACTGACCTCCTCCACAACCTCACAGCTTCCCTCAACAACTTCCTCTGAGACTGCCCCAGCTGATACCCTGCCCAGAAATACACGCGCATGCAAATCCAGCCACCCAGCGTTGACCTGTCTGGGCCCCAGGTGTGAAGGGCCAGGCAAAGAATGTGGAGGCGGCAGGCCCAGAGTGTGCATGTATATTTGTAGTCACATGCAAATCCCGGCCCGGAGCCGCAGACAGACCCTGGTGGCCCATTCTCCAGATGTTGGTGTGATCGGAACTGCTGGGGGAGGTGGCGGAACAGGCTGAATGTGCCAGGCACGAGGCGGGAAGCTGAGGTTTGGGGAAGGCCTCTTCCGCACACACATACTCTCCCCGCTCTGTCCAGTCAGAAGGCAGAGAGCTGTGGCATCTGCCCAGCGCAGAGATAGAGAGGTAGACCTATTGACCGAGGAATGGGGCAGGGAAGAAAGAATAAGAGAAGAAACCCAGGAGAGTTTCTTGGGGGAGGAGGCATGAAGTTGGATGCAGATGCAGAGGCTGAATGGGAGCCTGAGCAAAAGGAGAGGGAGGTGGGCATTTGAAGCTAAGAGTCCAGCACCTTCCTACCCCCACCCTCATACTTAGCATTTATTAAGCATCAACCTGTGCCAGTCACTGAGCCAAGCTGACCTCAGAAGATGTAGAAAGCTTAAGTAGACCCACAACCATAGAAGATTAGAAAAGTGACTCAGGACCTACCATTAAAAAGGCAATAAAGTGGGCCAGGCACGGTGGCTCACACTTGTAATTGCAGCACTTTGGGAGGCTGAGGAGGGAGGATTGCTTGAACCCAGCAGTTCAAGACCCGCCTGGGCAACATAGCAAGACCCCATCTCTAAAAAGAAAAAATGTTTTAAGGCAATGAAGTTCAAGGTTGCAGTGAGCTTTGAGCCACTGCACTCCAGCCTGGGCAAAAGAGGGAGACAATGTCTCTAAAAAATAATAAAATAATTTCGGCCAGGTGCAGTGGCTCACATTTGCAATCCCAGCACTTTGGGAGGCCGAGGTGGGCAGATCATGAGGTCAGGAGTTCAAGACCAGGCTGGTCAACACCATGAAACCTCATTGCTACTAAAATTACAAAAATTAGCCAGGAATGGTGGCTGGCGCCTGTAATCCCAGCTACTTGGAAGCCTGAGGCAGGAGAATCACTTGAACCCAGGAGGCGGAGGTTGCAGTGAGCTGAGATTGTGCCACTGCACTCCAGCCTGGGCAACAGAGCAAGACTCCATCTCAATAATAATAATAATAATTTCAGAATTAAAATAATAATTTAAAAACATGTTTTAAGGCAACAGGCCCAGGTGGTTTTATAAATATTTTCTCAAATCTCACAGAACAGGAAAGTGCAACGTTATTTCAACGAACTTAGATCTTTGAAATAGACAGGATCGGCCCAAGTCATTTTTGTTTTTGTTTTCGAGATGGGGTCTTCCTCTGCTGCCCAGGCTGGAGTTCAGTGGTGCAATGATAGCTCACTGTAACCTTGAACTCCTGGGCTCAAGCAATCCTCCACCCTCAGCATCCCGAGAAGCTGGGATTACAGCTACGTACCACCACACCCAGCAAAGTTTAAAAAGTTTTTTGTGGAGACAGGGATTTGCTATGTTGCCCAGGCTGGTCTCAAACTCCTGGCTACTCCCAGCTACTTCCAGATGCTTGAGAGGCCGAGGCAGGAGGATTGCTTGAGGCTGGAAATTGGAGACCAGCCTGTGAACATAGCAAGAACCTGTCCACAAAAAAAGTAAAAGTTAGCTGCATGCGGTGGCACACAGCTGTAGTCCTGGCTACGCGGGAGCCTGAGGCGGGAGGATTCTTTGAGCCCAGGAGTTCAAGGTTACAGGGAGCGATGATCTTGCAAGCTTTTCCACTTCCAGCTCCCACGCATTGCTAGTGGTAGAGGAAAAAGGGATGATCGCTTGGATAACTGCCTGACATCGACTAAATCTGAACAGACGGCTACTCTGTGACCCAGCAATCCCGCTCCTCAATGTTCAATATTCACCCAAGAGAAATGTGTCCAACTGTACCCGAAGACACAGACAAGAATGTTTTCTGCAGCTTCGTACATCATCGCCTCAAACTGGAATCAACCCAGAAGCCCTTAATGGGAGAGTTCGTCAACACATTCTCATCGACTCCATGATCAATTACAGACAGTACAGAAAAGGGCTGCACTCTCACTACACGCAACCACGTGGATGAATCTCAGAGACCACTGGCCAATTCGACAATCCTGGACACCACCAAGCGGATGCACTGTGTGATCTTATTTACGTGAAGTTTCAGAACAATCAAAACTTACTGATGAGGTGGGGCGCGGTGACTCACGCCTGTAATCCCAGCACTTTGGGAGGCCAAGGTAGGAGGATCACTTGAGGTCAGGAGTTTGAGACGAGCCTGGCCAACATGGTGAAACCCCATCTCTACTAAAAATACAAAAATAAGCCAGGAGTGGTGGCAGGTACCTGCAATCCCAGCTACTTGGGAGGCTGAGGCATGAGAATTGCTTGAACCCAGGAGGTGGAGGTTGCAGTGAGCCGAGATCACACCACTGCACTCCAGCCTGGGTGACAGAGTGAGACTCCATGTTACAAAACAAAACGAAACAAATGAAACAAACAAACAAACCCTCACTGATGCTGATGGACATCAGACAGCACAGCGGTCACCCTGGGCAGAGGCTGTGATTAGGCAGTGCCCCAAGGGGGAAGTCCCAGGGGCTGGGGATGTCCTGTTCCCGGATCCAAGGTTGGTGCACACATGTGTTCACTATGTGCAAATGTGTTGAGCTCAACTCTAGTGATCTGTGCATTTTTCTTTGTATGATTTATTTCAAGAGGAAAATTTCTTTCTTTTTTTTTTTGAGACGGAGTCTCACTCTGTCACCCAGGCTGGAGTGCAGTGGACAATCTCAACTCACTGAAACCTCCACCTCATGAGTTCAAGTTATCCTCCTGTCTCAGCCTCCCGAGTAGCTTATAGGCACCTGCCACTGTGCCTGGCTAATTTTTGCATTTTTAGTAGAGACAGGGTTTCACCATGTTGGCCAGGCTGGTCTTGAACTCCTGGCCTCAGGTAATCTGCCCGCCTCGGCCTCCCAAAGTGCTGAGATTACAGATGTGAGCCACGGTGCCTGGCCCAAAAGGAAGATTTCTTTTTTTGTTGTTTTTTGCTTTTTTTTTTTTTTTTGCAGCTATTACCGAGTCCTCTTGATGGCAAGGAAGATTTCTTAAAAAGCTTCCAGCCAGAGCAACATAGAGACCCTGACCCTAAAACAAAGAAAAAAAAATTAGGGTCAGGCATGGTGGCTCCCGCCTGTAATCCCAGTGCTTTGGGAAGCTGAGGTGGGAGGATCACTTGAGCCCAGGAGTTCAAGACCAGCCTGGGCAACATGGCAAAACCCTGTCTCCATGGAAAAAAAAAAATAGCTGGGCTTGGTGGCATGTCTGTGGTCCCAGCCACTCAGCAGGCTGAGGTTGGAGGATCGCTTGAGCCAGGAGGCGGAGGTTATAGTGAGCCAAGATCACACCACTACACTCCAACCTGGGTGACAGAGCCAGAACCTGTCTCAAAAAAATAAAAAATAACTAAAAAAATTAAATGTAGCCAGGCATGGTGGTACACCCCTTAGTCCCAGCTACTCAGGAGGCTGAAGTGGGAGGATCACTTGAGCAGGGGAGGCAGAGGTCGCAGTGAACTAAGATTCTGCCACTGCACTCCAGCCCAGGCAACATTATGAGATTCTGCCTCTAAAAAACTATTTTTTTCTTTTCTTTTTTTTTTTTTTTTTGAGACAGAGTTTCACTCTGGTCGCCCAGGCTGAAGTACAATGGTGTGATCTCAGCTCACGGCAACTTCCTCCTCCCTGGTTCAAGCGATTCTCCTGCCTCAGCCTCCTCAGTAGCTGGGATTACAGGTGTGCACTACTACACCCGGCTTATTTCTGTATTTTTAGTAGAGATGGGGCTTCACCATGTTGGCCAGGCTGGTCTCGAACTCCTGACCTCAGGTGATCTGCCGGCCTCGGCCTCCCTAAGTGCTGGGATTATAGGCATAGGCCACTGTACCCAGCCTAAAAAAAAAAATTTTTTTTTTAATCTAGCCGGTCATAGTGGTACCTGCCTGTAGTCTCAGCTACTTGGGAGGCTGAGGTGGGAGGATCACTTGAGCCCAGGAGGTGGAGGCTGCAGTGAGCTATGAGTGGGCTGCTGCACTCCAGCCTGGGCGACAGAGTGAGACCCTGTGTCTAAAAATAAAAAAGCTCCCTGCTGCTTATGGCTGCCGTGGGGAGCAGTGTCTATTCAGGTTGGTGTGAGGTGACAGGAAGAGGCTGCGCCGGTGGGAAATACGGAGTTTGAATGGAGACAGGGGTGACACCTGGGCAGAAGTGGACTGTTCATTTGGTGACCAAAGGGGCAGGATGGCTGGTGGCCTGGGATACAAGAGGAGCCTGCTGGTCCCAGGCCTGAGCCATGTGGGGGGGCGAGGGGGAACTGGGAGGACAAAAGAGCTCAGAAGTGCAGAGGCATGAGAAACTTTCTGGCAGTATCTGTGCTCACTAAGTCAATCAACAAACATTACCCCGAAGTCCTTCAAGCCATAGACTATCATCTCCCCAGCCTGGCGAGGTCTCTTGGCCCCCCAGCAATGGAAACGGGTTGCCAAAAGGAATCCCTCCCACTGACCCTTCCCCTCTGGCCTCTCTATGTGGTAGAACTCAGTTTTCTCACCTGTTAATTGGGGGTGAGAATCCTTCTTCCACCACCTGGGGAACAGGTGAGGAGAGGGGATTTTTTTTTTTTTTTTTTTTTTTTTTTTAGAGGAGGCTCGCTCTGTCACCCACGTTGGAGTGCAGTGGCGAGATCTCAGCTTGCTGCAACCGCTGCTTCCCGGGTTTAAGCAATTCTCCTGCCTCAGACTCCCGAGTAGCTGGGATTACAGGCGCGCACCACCACACCCGGCTAATTTTTTATATTTTTGGTAGAGACAGGGTTTCGGCATGTTGGCCAGGCTGGTCTCGAACCCCTGACCGAAAGTGATCCGTCCGCCTCCGCCTCCCAAAGTGCTGGGATTACAGGCTTCAGCCACCGCGCGCGAGGCCCCTATTGAACGTTTTTTCTGGCTTCTGGGAAGCCAAAAGGAGGAAGGGCCGGTCCTCGGAACTGGGGGCGCTGCGTCAATGCAGCATCCTGCAAGACCACCTTGAAACACTGTCATCAGCTCGCCGCTTCCTCCCCGTAAAATGGGTCACAGGATCCTAACCTCACAGGCTTTGCAGCAGGGGTTTAAGAGAAAAGATCAGGAACAAGTCAAGTTCCCTTTCTTGGCACCCCAGCGGGACTTTACCGGGGGGATGAACCGATCACTTCGCCAGACCCCTGAGCCCGCAGGGAGGCCACGGTTTGGCGGAGGAACCCAGGCCAGGAAAGGAGAAGTGAGAGGCAGGTGGGGTGGGCTGGGGGGAGGGGAGGGCCCGCGGGAGGCGGTGAAGCGGGGAGGGGCGCTGCTCCCGCGCCCTGCAGCCAATCAGACCTGCGGCCCCGCCTCACGCAACCCAGGCTGCGGTTTCATCACCTGCTCCCCAAGTACCTCATTACGGGCCACAGGAAGAGCCCCTTGGAAAGCCAGGACCCCGCCTCCCCTCTCCTGGGGGCTCCAGCGGCTCCGACCCCAGCTGCAGGCGACCCTCCCTCCCCAGCCAGAGCCCTGGGCCCGCTGGGGGCCTGGGGGCCTGGGGAGGTGGTGCCCAGGTGGGGGCACGTAGGTGACCTGGCGGCCTGCTCAGTTCACAGCGGTCCCTGGATCCCCGCATCTGCCCTCGGGACTTAGAGGAGAGGGTGGGCTCCGGCGGTGGTCACATGTTGCCTAGCTTCTCTGGAACTCAGTTTCCTCCCTCAGAATGTGGGGGGCAGCAGGGGCCACCTGGCTGAACGGAGGGGAGGGGCTTCGCAGTAAGGTACTTTATAGATGTGGGGAGCATTTGCGGTCGCTGGGCCCCGATGCCCCTCAGAAGGCCTTGGGGTCACCTCTCCATCCCGGGGAAACCCAGCTCAGAGTGACGGCCCCAAGAAGTCCCTGGCAGGGTGCTGGGGGACAGGGGCGGATGGGGTTGGGGTCACGCCATCCTTGTATGGGCATAAGGGAAGGTAGAAGTATTCCCCACACACGGAGACCTCCAAACATAAGCAGAGCCGCACAAAACCCACAAGTGCCTGAAACATAACAGATCCCCCAAATACACAACGATTCCTCCTGAGAAAGTCCCCAGAATACATGCAATTCACAATACACCAAACCCCCCAACCCACACACCTCTCCAAACACAACACTTATATCCCCAAAACACACCCTGGTCCCTCTCCATAGACAGACTCCCCAAAACACTCAGACACACGCAGACACCCCAACACATGCCGATCCCCCAAACACACAGACTCCTCCCAAGACAAATACAGATCTTCCTAAACACGTGGACGTCCCCTGAATACACACAGACCCCTTCCCCCTGAACAAGGCGGACTCTTCCAACATATATAGACACCCCCAATCCATGCTGGTCCCCATCACACAGGTAGGGCCCCCCCATCACTGCAGTGATATCACCCACACCCTGGCTTTCTTCTTTTTTGTTTTTTTGTGAGGACAGGGTCTCGCTCTGTCACCCAGGCTGGAGTGCAGTGCCGCAATCTCAGCTCACTGCAACCTTTGCCTCCCGGGTTCAAGCGATTCTTGTGCCTCAGCCTCCCCAGTAGCTGGGATTACAGGCATGCGCCACCATGCCCGGCTAATTTTGTATTTTCAGTAGAGGCAGGGTTTCACCATGTTAGCCAGGCTGGTCTTGAACTCCTGGCCTCATGTGATCTGCCTACCTCAGCCTCCTAAAGTACTGGGATTACAGGCCACAATACCTGGCTGGGTTTCTTCTTTTTAATTATTATTATTTTTTGAGATGGGGTCTCGCTCTGTTGCCCAGGCTGGAGTGCAGTGGTGCCATCATAGCTCACTGCAGCCTTCAACTCCTGGGCTTAAGCAATCCTCCCTCCTCAGCCTCCCCAGTAGCTGGGGCTACAGATGCATACCCAATTTTTACCTGAACTATGCCCAGCTTTTTTTTTTTTTAATTTGTAGAGACGGGGTTTCACTTTGTCACACTGGCTGGTCTTGAACTTCTGGCCTCAAGCTATTCTCCTGCCTCAGCCTCCCAAAGTTCCAGGATTACAGGTGTAAGCCACGTCACAGGCCTGGCTTCCTTCCTGAGGCAGGGTGGTCTCCAACCACTAGGGGTGAAATGAAGGCTGCGGGCATAGATTTGAATGGGTAGTGTTTGAATCTAGGAATCTTAGACTGTTCCAGCTGGAGAAGGCCCCATGGAGGTCCCTTTGGCGTCCATGGGGAAACTGAGGCCCAGTGGGGCACCCTCGGACCGCCTTCCAACCTCTCCCTGGGCCTGCTCCTGGGAGGGACAGCGCCTGTTTGAGGGCAGGATGAGGAGTCCAGGGGACCCCCGTGGGACCCCCCTCACCCCCCTCTGCTCCAGGATCTCACTTTGGCCATGCACAGAGAGGCCAGGACGGGGGCTGTAGCCCCATCAGTCCAGGAATCAAATCCTAACCCCATCACTTTCCCACTGTGAGATGCTTTCTGAGCCTTGGTTTCCTGTTCATACAAGGGGTGCCTGCAAACTCCCCACCTACCCACCTACCCACCTTTCCCCTCACTTAAAAAGGTGTCATCTGGCCGGTAGGGTGGCTCATGTCTGTAATCCCAACACTTTGGGAGGCCGAGGCAGGCGGATCATGAGGTCAAGAGTTCAATACCAGTCTGACCAACATGGTGAAACCCTGTCTCTACTAAAAATACAAAAAAAATTAGCCAGTCATGGTGGCAGGCACCTGTAATCCCCGCTACTCAGGAGGCTGAGGCAGGAGAATCCCTTGAACCCAGCTCACACCACTGCACTCCAACCTGGGTGACAGAGTAAGACTGTCTCAAAAGAAAAAAAGAAAGAAAAGGTGTCATCTACCAGCAGACTCCCAGTCCACCTTATGCCCCTTTGGGGCCACCTGCAACAGCAGCCCCAAACTGACCCCCCATTTGCCCATGACTCTCCCTTTCCCTGGGCTGTGCCAGACTCCGGGACACCCTTCTAGATTTGCCCAGTCCTGGACTGCAGTCCTCTAAAGACCTGCAGAAAACCCTCGTTCTGGAGGCACCAATCTTCTTTAATATTTATTTTAATTTTTTGTTTATTTATTATTGAGATGGCATCTTGCTGTGTCACTAGGATGGAGTGCAGTGGTGTGAGCTCGGCTCACTGCAACCTCTACCTCCCGGGTTCAAGCGATTCTCCTACCTCAGCCTCCCGAGTAACTGGGGCTACAGGCATGCGCCAGCATGCCTAGCTAATTTTTGTATTTTTAGTAAAGAAGGGGTTTCACCATGTTGGCCAGGCTGGTCTCCATATCTTGATCTTGTGATCCACCCACCTCAGCCTCCTAAAGTGCTGAGATTACAGGCATGAGCCCATGCCCGGCCTATTTTAATTTTTTGAGGCAGGGTCTCATTCTGTCACCCAGGATGGAGTGCTGTGGCATGGTTTCAACTCACTGCAGCCTGGAACTCCTGGACTCAAGCGATCCTCCCATCTCAGTCTCTGGAGTAGCTGGGATTACAGGTGCAAGATGCCACACCTGGCTAATTTTTGTACTTTTTTGTAGAGCCAGGGTCTCCCAATGTTGCCCAGGCCGGTCTTGAACTCTTGGCCTCAAGTGATCCTCCTGCCTTGGTCTCCCACAGTGCTGGGATTATAGGTGTAAGCGACCATGCCCGGCCAAATTCAACTCTTTCTGCAGCACCCAACCCTATCAGATTTTTTAGTGTGTGTTTCTGTGTTTCTTTTCCTTTTCTTTTCTTTTCTTTTCTTTTTTTTTTTTTTTTTGAGACGGAGTTTCACTCGTTGCCCAGGCTGGAGGCGCAATGGTGTATCTCAGCTCACCGCAACCTCCGTCTCCTAGGTTCAAGTGATTCTCCTGCCTCAGCCTCCTGAGTACCTGGGATTACAGGCACCCGACACTATGCTCAGCTAATTTTTGTATTTTTAGTAGAGACAGGGGTTTCATCATCTTGGCCAGGCTGGTCTCGAACTCCTGACCTTGTGATCCACCCGCCTCGACCTCCCAAAGTGCTGGGATTACAGGCGTGAGCCACCGTGCCCAGCCTACTTGTTCACTTCCCACTGAAACACCTCATGGCTCACACAACAAATTTAAGGCCCCGTCCAGCCCACAGGCTGCCAGTTTGTGGCCCCAGCTCTAAACAACCTTCGCAGCAAAATGACCAACTGGACAGCACTGATGCTCCTCTCAGGCCAAGGAACTGACCCTCCGAAGGTCCCACTGCCCTGCTTGGGAGAAAATCATGTCCAGATGACTATCCACAGCAAACCTGGCCTGGCAACGGCACCCTCACCTGCTGAGAAGGCCTGTTCCAGCCTGGGCGCAGTGGCTCATGCCTGTAATCCCAGCACTTTGGGAGGCTGAGCTGGGTGGATCACGAGGTCAGGAGTTCGAGACCAGCCTGGCCAACATGGTGAAACCCCGTCTCTACTAAAAAGACAAAAATTAGCCTGGCATGATGGTGCACGTCCATAATCCCAGCTACTCGGGAGGCTAAGGCAGGAGAATCGCTTGAACCCGGGAGGCAGAGGTCGCCCAGCACCTGGGGCCAAGAGAGACCCCACACTCTGAATTTGACTCCGCTGTCCCCATGGGGGCTGGAGTCCAAGGCCCTCTAAGGCCCCCGGTGATGTCCCCTAAGCCACAGTAGTGGCTGCAGGGATGGCCCAAGGTTTTCCTCTCTTTGTTCCAGAGAAAGATCTCCCTGTGGGGCCTCAGAAATTTGTCCCCAGACGCCCCAGCCTCCCTGCTTGGGAAATTAGCACATCTGTCAGCACTGGGCAGAAGGGACTCTGTGCACAACCTGGCAGCCCTAAGATGCAGCCAGCAGGGACCCAGAGATGGGGCTTTAGGATACTGCCAGCCCCCAATATCTTCCTGCAGAAATGTCTGGGAGCCCATCAGGTGCCAGGGATGCAGGAGCAGGGGGTAGACGGAGCCAGGCCTCCCCCATCATTCAGTCTGATGGAGGAGGCAACAGTGGCCACATAACTGTATCCGGGAAAAAGGCCTTTGAGGAAGATATTCAATGGGGGGAGGGAGTGCAGGGTGGCAGGGAGAGAGCTGCTTTGGACAGAGGGTCCAGGAGGGCCTCTCTGAAGAGGGGTGGTCTCCAGGAGGACAGGACATCAGGCACAGGGTGGTGATGTGAAGGGGCGCCATGCCTGTAGTTCCAGCCACTCAGGAGGCTGAGGTATGAGAATTGCTTGAACCCGGGAGGTGGAGGTGGCAGTGAGCCGAGATTGCACCATTGCACTCCAGCCTGGGTGACAGAGTGAGACTCTGTCTCTGAGGTGTCTCAGAGAGGTGGGAGCCAGCTTGCCTGGTGGACACAATAGCAGGTGCAAAGGCCCCAAGGCGGGACTGTGATGGACAGGTGGGCTCCAGGAGCAGGCAAGCTCCATGTGGCGGGGGTGGAGTGAGCAAGGGGTGGCCAGAGACACAGAGAGAATGTGGACCGTAGAGCAATAGGGAGCCATGGAAGGTGTGTGAGGAGGGGAGTGCTGTGGTCTGATTCAGGATTTTCAGAAGACTCTGTGGCTGCTGTGGGGAGAAGGCCTGTTGGGGCAGGAGGCCAGGCCAGTATCCAGCTAGGGATGGTAGGGCTTGGACCAGGCAGGCGGCAGACCGGGATGGTGGGCAAGGCAGGCCCATGTCCACGGCAGCCATGACTCTTTACCGCAATCCACCTCCATTTCTCCCCTCCCCAGTCCCCACCTTGACCTTGGGTGAACCTGGGCCTGGAGACAGACAGCACCTGGCAAGGGGTGGAGAGGAAGGGGCCTGGATGGGGCTCACAGACAGCTCCGCATGGTCACAGTCCAGACAGGATCTTCTGTTATTGAGTGCCTACTGTCTGCCCAGGCCCACACCCCACCTCATTTACAAATAAGACCTGCCTGGGCTGGGCTCGATGGCTCACGCCTGTAATCCCAGCACATTGGAAAGCCAAGGCAGGCAGATCACGAGGTCAGGAGTTCGAGACCAGCCTGGCCAATATGGTGAAACCCCGTCTCTATACTAAAAATACAAAATTAGCTGGGGGTGGTGGTAGGCGTCTGAAGTCCCAGCTACTAGGAAGGCTGAGGCCAGAGAATCACTTGAAACTGGAAGGCGGGGGTTGCAGTGAGCTGAGATCCCGACACTGCACTCCAACCTGGGCAACAAGAGCGAAACTCTGTCTAAAACAAACAAACAAACAAAAAAGGCCTGTCTGGCCCCCAGACAGCCCAGGGGAGCAGAGGCAGTTGCCCTGTTTTACACAGGAGTGGGCAGGCTTCTTCCAGAGCCACATGGCGAGACCCCCAGATCCCCACTCAAGCCTGGGCTTGTACCCCAGGGCCATCCCATGGCACCTCAATCTCACCACCCCCACCCAGGCTGGGGAGTGGACCTGGGCTTGTCCAGCCCAGAGTCACTGTCACGGGGTCCAAGAAACTCGATCCTGGGCCCCAGGGTGTCAGGGTAACCACACAGGTCCCCGAGATGCAGCCCCAGAGAGGCCCTTTGGGGACTGAGAAATGGGATTTAACTTCCTCGCACACCCCATGGGGATTCACAGGCCAGGCTGGGGCGAGTTCCCTGACCCCAAAAAGGATCCCACACACATTCTAAATCGTCTCAGAAAAATGACATCTGGCTGGGCATGATGCCTCATGCCTGTAATCCCAGCACTTTGGGAGGCCGAGGTGGGAGGGCCGTTTGAGCCTAGGAGTTCAAGACCAGCCTGGGCAACATAGGGAGATCCCATCTCTACTTAAAAGATTAAAAAAAAAAAAAAAGCCAGGCATGGTGGCACCTTCCTACAATCCCAGCTACTCTGGAGACTGAGGTGAGAGGATCGCTTGGGCCCAGGAGTTCAAGGTCAAAGTGAGCCGTGATTGCAACACTCAAGAAAAGAAAGAAAGACATCTGTCTCCAAATGACTCTGTGCCTCAAATCTTCCAGATGGGCAAGGCATGGTGGCTCACACCTCTAATCCCAGCACTTTGAGAGGCTGAGATGGCTGGATTGCTTGAGTCCAGGAGTTCGAGACCAGACTGGCAACATAGGGAGACCTCGTCTCTATAAAAAAATAAATAAATAAAAGCAAGCCAGGTGCTGTGGCTCATGCCTATAATCCTAGAATGTTGGGAAGCTGAGGTGGGTGGATTGCTTGAGTCTAGGAATTCAAGACCAGCCTGGGCAATATGGGAAGACCCCACCTTTATTATTTTTATTTATTTTAGAGTCGGGATTTCACCATGTTGCTCAGGCTGTAGAAGACCCCATCTTTATAAAAACTGTTTTTAAGGCTGGGCACGGTGGCTCACGCCTGTAATTCCAGCACTTTCGGAGGCCAAGGTGGGCGGATCACCTGAGGTCAGGAATTCGAGACCAGCCTGGCCAACATGGTGAAACCCATCTCTTAAAAACCAAACCAAAACAAACAAACAAACAAAAACTGTTTTTAAAATTAGCTGGGCACAGGCCAGGAGTGGTGCTCATGCAGGTAATCCCAGCACTTTGGGAGGCGGAGGCGAATGGATCACCTGAGGTCAGGAGTTCAAGACCAGCCTGGCCAACATGGCAAAAACCCACCTCTGCTAAAAATATAAAAATTAGCCAGGAGTGGTGGTGGGTACCCGTAATCCCAGCTACTCAAGAGGCTAAGGCAGGAGAATCGCTTGAACCCAGGAGGAGGAGGTTGCAGCGAGCCAAGATTATGTCACTGCACTTCAGTCTGGGCAACAGAGTGAGACTCTGTTTCAAAAAAAAAAAAAATAGCTGGGAGTGCTGGTGTGAACCTGTAATCTTAGCTCCCTAGGAGGCTGAGGCAGGAGGATTACCTGAGCCCAGGAGGTGGAGGGTGCAGCGAACCGAGATCACCCCACTTTACTCTAGCCTAGGCAACAGAGCTAGATGGAGTCTCAAAAAAAAAAAAAAGAAAGAAAAAAAACCCAGACCTCTTCTATAAGGCCAGACACCCAACATGTCTACACTCGTTGCATCCAAGTTGGGGGTGAACAAATGTTTTAAATTCCCCTTCTCTTCTTAATTTTCATTTTCCAGATGTCCAGCCGGTTGGGTCATAGTTTAACCAAATAAATTATTCGTTGGGATGAGCAAGGAAGACTGGGTTCAACTTGCTCAGGTCACAGGAGCGGCCACAAAGCTCAGAGAAGGGCAGCCACGTGCTGGGGGTCACACAGGCGGGAGAGGACGCTGGGTGCCTCATCCCTGGCCTGTGTTCTTTTTGGGGGAGGGTCGCTGAGGCATAGCCTTGAGCTCCATCCTTTTTCTGAGGGGTCTAGTCTCATTACCTGCCCTCAGCCTTCCCCCCTGCAAACCAGCTTTCTGCTCTTTAAGGCGACTCCCCAAGATCCTACATGTTCTGAAATTCTGTTTGCTGGAGGCCAAGCTTCCCGCCATCAGGGGACGTGAGGGAACAAGGCTGCCTTTTTAGAAAGCCCCTTTGACCTCTGGAAATCAGTCCTCACACACTGGTCCTGCGAAGTCAAAATACTTTTTTGTATCCAGTTTCCTTCCCTCCAAGAGTCTGGGAGTTCTTGTCCCAAATGCCCAAGGTCCAGGGGCCCTGCCCTTCCCCAGGGATGATTCTTGGCCAGGCTAGCCTGAGGCCTTGATTATTTTTTTGTTTCTTTTCTTTTTTTTTTTTTTTTTTTAGAGATAGGATCTCACTCTGTCACCCAGGCTGGAGGGCAGTAGCCCAGTCATAGCTCACTGCAGACTCGAACTCCTGAGATCAAGTGATCCTCCTGCCTCAGCTTCCCGAGTAGCTGGGACTATACCCATGAGCCACCATGCCCGCCAAATTAAAAGAAAATCTTTCTGGCCAGGCGAGGTGCCTCACTCCTGTAATCCCATCACTTTGGGAGGTCAAGGTGGGCACATTGCATGAGACTGGCCCGGCCAACATGGTGAAACTCTGTCTCTACAAAAAAATGCAAAAATGGGCCGGTCATGGTGGCACATGCTGGTAGTCCCAGCTACTCCAGAGGGTGAGGCAGAGAATCAATCACTTGAGTCTGGGAGGCAGAGGTTGCAGTGAATTGAGATGTGCCACCGCACTCCAGTCTGGGTGACAGAGCAAGACTCCGTCTCAAAAAAAATTTATTTTTGGGGAGGCCAAGGAGGGCAGATCACCTGAGGTCGGGAGTTTGAGATCAGCCTGACCAACATGGAGAAACCCTGTCTCTATTAAAAATACAAAAAATTAGCCAGGCGTGGTGGCATGCCTATAGTCCCAGCTACTAGGGAGGCTGAGGTAGGAAAATCACTTGAACTTGGGAGGTTGAGGTTGCAGTGAACCAAGATTACACCATTGCATTCCAGCCTGGGCAACAAGAACAAAAACTCCATCTCAAAAAAAAAAATTTTTTTAAGGCTGGGTGCAGGGGCTCATGCCTGTAATCCCAGCACTTTGGGAGGTTGAGGCGGGTGGATCATTTGAGGTCAGGAGTTCAAGACCAGCCTGGTGAACATGGTGAAACCCCATCACTACTAAAAATACAAAAATTAGCCGGGTGGTAGTAGTGCGTGCCTGTAATCCCAGCTACTCAGGAGACTGGGGCAGGAGAATCACTTGAGCCTGGGAGGTGGAGGTTGCAGTGAGCCAAGATCACCACTGTACTCCAGCCTGGGTGACAGAGTGAGACCCTGTCTCAATTTTATTTTTTTTTTTTTTTAAGAGAGGGGGTTCTTGCTATGTTGCCCAGGCTGGTCTCAAACTCCTGGGCTCAAGTGATCCCCCTGCCTCAGCCTCCCAAAGTGCTGGGATTACAGGTGTGAGCCACCACACCCGGCCAGCTATTTCTGACTGATTGGGTCTGCAACTTGGAGTTACGGTGGCCAGGGAACCAGGTTACCCATATCTGCAGCCCTGGACCCCAAAAGAGATAGGGAGGGAGGGCTGCCACCATGAAAGTAATGCTGCCACCACCTTGTCGTGCTAACAACCACAGAGGGCTGCAATTCTTGTTCCTGTACCCAAGTCCCAGATACAGTCATTGGAGCAGAGGGAGGAGGGTTAGCCCAGGGAACTGTTGCTCCCCCATTCCAAGGCTTTGTGCCTACCGTCCTGCTGTGACAAACCAGCGTACACCCACGGCAGGAAGGCATAGGGTTGTGCACAGGAGACTCGCTAATGCCAAAGGGATGCGCACCAGGAGAGAGGGACATCGCATGTCACAGCCTAGAGCTCACAGATAGGTAACAGGGCTCACAGCGTCACGATTTTGGACACACAACTAACTCTCCAACTTCCCAACTCACACCAAACCTTAGACGCAGAGCCCTTGGACACACAACTTCTAGACCCACACCCTTCAGACACACACTCCTTGGAGACACAACCCCCTCCTACTACAACCTCCGGGACTCACAGCCCCACGACACACACCCCACCCTGGGACGCCCAGCAGCACACCTGGACCTCCAAAACCTACCCAGCCCGCAAAAGCCGCTCAGAGGACACCGCAGGAGTCTCAACCCGACACGACACGCACCTGCTCGGCCTGGGCCCTGGGACGCTGGGCGGACGGACCCGCGGCGGCTGCGCGAAGATCAGGGGCCCGCGGCCGCAGGTGCCTTGGGAGCGGGGCGGCCCCGCCCCCGGGAGCTGATTGGGTGGGGCGGGATTATTTGCATAGAGGGCGTCACCCTGGAGGCGGCGATGGGCGGGCACGTGGGCGCGGCCCCGCCCCGGGAGTTCAGAGGTCTGGGACTCAGACGCGAAAGGATGCTGGGGCGCCAGAGGTGGGGGCGCGGCCAAGGAAGAAGCAGGACGGAGAGGGGGCGCTGGATTAGACTGGCCAGGCTTTCCCCAGCCTCACTGGGCGCCCTTGACTTTACTGCCGACCCCTGACCCTACTGTGATCCTAACCCTAACTCGAAACCTGTTCCTAACTCGCCCCAACTTACCTGGATTAATTCCATCCTGCGTGAAATAGACTGCGATCCTAGACCCTGTCGGCCCTTCTCGCAGGCAACGCTGACCTTCGCACTCACCGGAATGGACTGCAGGACGGCGCTCTGGGGTCGCCTGTGTGGCCTCAGCTGTGCCTCCTGGGGCCAGACACATGTCCCCATGTGTTCCCACAGGGAGTGACAGACCCTCCACTGCTTCTGGTCCCTCGACCCCGCTCCGTCCACCTCTCCACCATCCCAAGACCACCACACTGCTTCCGCCAACCACGCCCCCCATCCTTCCCTCTCCTTGCTAGAGGCTGTTTTCTAAACTTGGAAGGTCAGCTGTGAGGGGCCTTCCAGGATTGGACCCCAGCCCAGACCTCTAAATTCACCCCTTCCCCTGGGATCCCAGCACAGGCCAGACCCAGAGGAAGATCAGAGGGGGGTTGGTGAATGCATCCGTGTCAAAAGAATTGCAGGACAAAGATGGCTCTGGGATGGGCACTTCTGGAGAAGCCCCCCGTCTGGGGCAGGCAGGGGCTCCATGCACTCCTCTAGCCCTGGGGGGTCAGGCCTGGGCCAGAAGGAGGCTGGGACAGGCCAGAATGGGGGACAAGGACCGTGCCAGAGTCAGGGTTTCTCAGAAGAGGGGGCATTAGTGTTGGGCTTTTTTTTTTTGAGATGGAGTCTCACTCTGTCACCCACGCTGGAGTGTAGTGGCACAATCTAGGCTCACTGCAACCTCCGCCTCCCGGGTTCAAGCGATTCTTCTGCCTCTGCCTCCTGAGTAGCTGAGACTACAGATGCATGCCACCACACCTGGCTAATTTTTGTACTTTTAGTAGAGACAGGGTTTCACCATATTGGCCAGGCTGTTCTCGAACTCCTGACTTTGTGATCTGCCTGCCTTGGCATCCCAAAGTGCTGGGCTTACAGGCGTGAGCCACTGTGCCCAGCTCTGCTGGGCTTCCAGTTATGTGTAGGAGTTTGCCACTAGGAGAAAGGCTTTTCTTGTTTTTTCCTTCAAGACAGGATCTCACTGTGTTGCCCAGACTGGAGTGCAGTGGCATGATCATAGCTCACTGCAGCCTCGACCTCCTGGGCTCAAGCAATCCTCCCAACTCAGCCTCCCCAGCAGCTGGGACTACAGGGACACCCCGAGCTAATTCTGTTTTTTGGTTTTTTTAGAGAGGTCTCGCTGTGTTGCCCAGGCTGGTCCCAAATTCCTGGGCTTAAGAGATCCTTCTGCCTCGGCCTCCCAAAGTGCTGAGATTACAGATGTGAGCCACTGCGCCAGACCTGAGAAGGGCTTTTTCAAGAGGGAACAGCACCTGCAAATGTGCAGAGGAAGAGCACAGAACATTCTCTGGCCCAGGAGATGAGGAAGGTGAAGCCAGAACAGCGGGCAGGGGGTGGAGAACAGGGGTGCTACAAAGCTGCCAGGTATCCACCTCCTCCAGAGATGAGAGGCGCTGGTCTCCCAAAATCAGGTGAAGGGATGTGGCAGATGCTGGTGTGGGGGACACTGAGACAGGGAAGAGGGTGCCTGAGAGGCTTGTCTCTCCCAACACCTCAGTTTACCCATCTGTGACATGGGCAGAGTGGACCTCTGGTCTAGGCACAGCTTTCTCTTTGTACATGAAAACTATAGCGTTCACACTGTGTCATCATGGGTCTCTCCTGTCCCATCCATTGCCCAGTGCCACACACTCAGGTGTCCCGAGGACACACCAGGGCCTGGGGCAGGCTGGGGGCTTCTGCCTCCACTCCACAGTGCAGAACAAGGCTCGGGGAGTATGGAGGCGGCTGGGGAGCCCGGGGCCCCCCGAGGGCTGCTCTGTTTACCTGCGGTCGCTCGCCCGCCTCTGATGCAACAGGTAGGCTCTGGTTACGTGAGGCCAGCAGCTGGGCCAGCTCTGGGGGAAGGGCTAGCCCGGCAGACCGAAGCTGGCCAGGGCTGGCTCCCATGCACCCCATCCCCTCCTGCTGGTGGGCATCATCTTCCGTTATTCAGAGTCTGTCCCCCATCCTTTGGCCTCTGTTCCTATCCTCTACCTTCCCCAATCACTAATTGTGTCCCCTAGCAGGGCCAAGAGTCTTAACCTCATTCTTTTCAGATGAAGGGACACCCTTATTTGCTAGAGTAAGAGGTTGGAGGGTAGAGGGCAAGCTGTGGGGAGGAAGGGATAGAAGGGGCCAGAGTGGGTGGCGAGGGAGAACGGTGACCTGGGAGGGGGCTGGGAGATGGGGGAGGCAGCAGGTGGAGGATGGATGGAGGAGGAGGCTGCGGTGGGAGGCTGGGGTAGGTGGAGAAGCTGTCCCCGCTCTGTCTCCCTCCTTCAGGGGAAGGCTTTGAAAGACCTTCCATGTCAAGGAAGTGTGGCCCAGTGGGTAGGGAGGGCCCCCAAGGTTAAAGAACCCTGAGTGTCCCTCCCAGCTGCGCTGCCCCCTCACTGTGTGACCTCAGGATGGTCACTGCACCCCCAGGGCCTCTTTGCTCATGTGAAAAGTGAGGATAGGCCAGGCACAGTGGCTCATGCCTATAACTCCAGTATTTTGGGAGGCCGAGGTGGGCGGATCACTTGAGGCCAGGAGTTTGAGACCGGCCTGGCCAACATGGCAAAACCCCATCTCTACTAAAAATACAAAAATTAGCCAGGCATGGTGGCGCACGCCTGTAATTCCAGCTACTAAGGAGGCTGAGGTAGGAGAATCACTTGAACCTGGGAGGAGGAGGTTGCAGTGAACAAAGATTGTACTACTGCACTCCAGCCTGGGTGACAGAGCAAGACTCTGTCTCAAAAAAAAAAAAAAAAAAAAAAAAAGAATTGGGGATAATAGCAGCCCTCAAGGCCCACCTACAATGTTCCCTCCTCCAAAAGCGTTCCCATCCTCTTACCACTTGAGGTCCTTCTACCTCCCCGTCCTTCCTTCCAGCTTAGTACTGACCCAGGGGGTGGGGGAGAGTGTGTGCCTGCCTCTGTCTCCTGCAGCCTGGGGGTTCCTTGGGCCCCGGCCCAGTGCATGGTGGCACCAAAGGGGTGTCTCCATGGGTTTCTTTCATTTTCTTTTGAGACGGAGTCTTGCTCTGTTGCCCAGGCTGGAGTGCAGTGGCTCGATCTCGGCTCACTGCAACCTCCGCCTCCTGGATTCAAGCAATTCTCCTGCCTCAGCCTCCTGAGCAGCTGGGACTACAGGCACATGCCACCACGCCCAGCTAACTTTTTGTATTTTTAGTAGAGATGGGGTTTCACCATATTGGCCAGGCTGGTCTCAAACTCCTGACCTCATGATCCACCTGCCTTGGCCTCCCAAAGTGCTGGGATTACAAGCGTGAGCCACCACGCCCAGCCTCATTCATTTTTTAGAGACACAGTTGCTCTGTCGCCCAGGCTGGAGTGCAGTGGTGCAATCATGGCTCCCCGCAGCCTTAAACTCCTGGGCTCAAGTGATCCTCCTGCGTTGCTCTCCAAAAGCACTGGGATTATGGGTGTGAGCCACTGTGCACAGCTCCATGGGTTTCTTGAAGAACTGGAGAATCCCTAGGAAGGTGTAAGCAGTGAAATTAAGAGTGGGGGCCAAGCCTGGGGCACCCAGAAGCCTTGTTCGGGGATACAACAGGGCTAAAAAGAGGCTTTCCAGGGGCCTGAGTGTGCAGGACTCTCTAGGAACCCAGAGCAGGTCTGAAATAAAAACCAGGACTCAGACCAAGGGCTAAGGACAAAATTCAGCGGAAGTCTGATTCTCGTCCTGACCACTGTGGACAGAGCAGGGGCAGGTCGCTGCCCTCTATGGGTCTCTCTTTACCCCATGCAGACCAGGGTTGGGATCCTTTCTGGGTGACCTCTAGCCTCGTGAGCACTACGCACTTATTTGGATGCCCCATGGCACAGAGAGCTTACTGTCTCTCTTCTAGCTGCCCACCTATCTCTGGAGTCCTGCTGGGAGTAAACATTATTTTTTTTTTTTTGACATGGAGTCTTGCTCTGTGGCCAAGCTGGAGTGTAGTGGTATGATCTTGGCTCACTGTAACCTCCGCCTCCCGGCTCAAGTGATTCTCCTGCCTCAGCTTCCAGAGCAGCTAGGATTGCAGGCGTGCACCACACCCAGCTAATTTTTGTATTTTCAGTAGAGACAAGGTTTCACCATGTTGGCCAGGCGGACTCAAACTCCTGATGTCAAGTGATCCGCCAACCTCAGCCTCCCAAAGTGCTGGGATTACAGGTGTGAGCCACCGCGCCTGGCCAGTAAATGCCAATGAGCAAGCTCTAGGAGTGCCCTTGCCCTCCACCCTAACAAGGGAGGCTGCAAGCTCTTGTTCTCAGAGCCCTCTGGCCTCTCAGAACCTCAGTTCACTCTCTGAAAAGCGGGAGCAAGGGCATTTAGGGTGAAAAAGGGTGGAGGGTCACAGTGTGCCCACCAGGGCCAGCCAGGACTGCAGACAATGACCCGACAGAGGCTGAGCTTCCTGCCAACGCTTTGCCTCTTGCGCCCCCTGGTGGCCAAAGAGGGCGGGATGTCCTCCAGGCAAAAAGGGCGAATCGAGCGTGCAAATGAGATGCAAATTAACCAGCGTCCCCACGAGCCCTTGGACTCGGGATGACGAGGTGTCTGACAGCCCAAAGTCCTGATCAGACATCTTTTATTTATTTATTAATTATTTTTAATTGTTTTTTGAGACAGAGTTTTGCTCTTGTTGCCCAGGCTGGAGTGCAATGGCAATCTCAGCTCACTGAAATCTTGGCCTCCCGGGTTCAAGGATTCTCCTGCCTCAGGCTCCTAAGTAGCTGTGATTACAGGCATGTGCCACCACGCCCGGCTAATTTTGTATTTTTAATAGAGATGGGGTTTCACCATGTTGGTCAGGCTGGTCTCAAATTCCAGACCTCAGGTGATCCACCCACCTCAACCTCCCAAAGTGCTGGGATTACTGCATGAGGCCACCATACCCAGCCTATTATTATTTTTTGAGACAGAGTCTCGCTCTGTCACCCAGGCTAGAGTGCATTGGCTTGATCTTGGCTCACTGTAACCTCTGCCTCCCAGGTTCAAGCAATTCTCCTGCCTCAGCTTCCCAAGTAGCTGGGAAGGCACCCACCACCACGTCCAGCTAATTTTTTATATTTATGGTAGACAGGGTTTCACTGTGTTGGCTAGGCTGGTTTTGAACTCCTGACTTCAGGTGATCTGCCCACCTCAGCCTTCCAAAGTGCTAGGATTACAGGCGGGAGCCACCATGCCCAGCTATTTAGGTTTTTTTTTTGTTTTTTTTTTTTTTATAGAGACAGGGTCTCTCCATGTTGCCCAGGCTGGTCTCCAACTCCTGGACTCAGGAGTTCCTCCAGTCTTGACCTCCCAAAGTGCTGGGATTACAGGCATGAGCCACCATACCTGGCTTAGACCCCTTTTAAGAGAGATGACTGGGCCAGGTGAGGTAGCTCACGCCTGTAATCCCAGCAATTTGGGAGGCTGAGGCAGGTGGATCACGAAGTTAGAAGTTCAAGACCAGCCTGGCCAAGATAGTGAAACCCCATCTCCACTAAAACTATAAATTAGCCAGGCACAGTGGCAGGTGCCTCTAATCCCAGCTACTGGGGAGGCTGAGGCAGGAGAATTGCTTGAACCCGGGCAGCAGAGGTGAGTGAGCCAAGATCACACCACTGCACTCCAGCCTGGCAACAGACAGGACTGTTAGTCGCTGGTTGAGGTTGCATCCAGGGGGTCTATGAGTGACTTGGAGCCCTAGAAGGGTCTGGGGCCCTCCACTCCTGCCTCCCTCACCCTCAGCCTCAGTTGTCCTAGGCAGGTGCTGGGAGGGAGGTGATAATCCCGTTCTGCTGCCAGTTTCTCCTGCGGGTCTGAGCAAGACAGGGCTGGCCTGCCTGGCTCACAATACCAGTCTGTGTTTGCTGGATAAACGGTCGCATGGAGGACAGATGGACGTTGAGAGGTATCTTCAGAGCAGGTAAGAAGGGAAAAGGACTCTGGAGGCCACACACCAATCAGGGCCCCAGATGGGGTGGCTTTGGGCTTCTCCAACTCTTAAGCTGAGTGGAACGGTGGAGAGGCAGGATAGTGGCACAGAGGCCCCCCAGTATGCCCTAGGAGGAGGAGATGCAGGGCTTTCCAGGCCTTCAAACACCTTGACAGGCCCGATGCCCCAGCAGGATGCCCTGTCTCCCCTCGGGGCACCCCTGCTTTTCCCACCCATCTCCAGCAACCACCCCACAGCACCAAGCTGAGTAACCCTCCCAGAGCAGTAGGACTGGGCGCTGTTTCGACCCCAAATAACCCTATCTGAGCTCCCTAATATACTGTACTGGAACAAGAGATTCTGGGGTAACACTGTGTTGGCATACAGCTGGCACTGCAGATGCATAACCTGTGGAGGCCTGGTCACCCAGGCTTGGCATGCATAGCGGTCAGTACAGGCCCTTCTGCAAACAGCTGCAAAAGCGGACTCAAAGCCATTTTGGCAAAAATCATAATTTAGAGGTCGATGAAACTGAAGAATTGAAATGAAATTGGCTAGTGTCAGGTACAGCTGGATCCAGGGCCCCAGGCAAGGTTCTCAGGTCCACCCTCCCTCCACCATGCTCCTGGCAGAACTCCTAGGAAAGGCCTTTCTCATTGGGTCACGTGTTCATCTTGAACCAGTCACTGGGACCTAGAACACCAGCAGCTCTGATTGGCCAGGCCAAGGTGCCACATCCAGCTCTGGAACTCTCCACGTGGCCTGAGTGTTGCTGCTCAGGGCAGAATGCAAGGTGGGAAGGTGGAACTGCGAGGGTCCAGCTCAGCCTGTAGAGAAGGTACAGTCCAGCCTTCCTTATCCAGATGAAGAAAAGGAGAACCAAGGCCAGGCACGGTGGCTCAGGCCTGTCATCCCAGCACTTTGGGAGGCTGAGGCGGGGGGATCACTTGAGCTGGCCAACATGGTGAAACCCTGTCTCTACAAAAAACACAAAAAATTAGCTGGCAGTGGTGGTGTGCACCTGTAGGCCCAGCTACTGGGGAGGCTGAGGCAGGAGGATCACTTAAGCCAGGGAGGCAGAGGTTGCATGAGCCGAGATCGTGCCACCGCATTCCAGCCTGGGTGACAGAGCAAGAGCACGCAAGAGAGAGGAAAGAAGGAAAGGGAAAGAAAGAAGGGAAAATAAAAGGAAATGCAGTGAGGGCTGGTGCTAGGCCTGCGTCACACGCACATCAGAGGCAGGCAGGACTAGGACCACACCAGACCAGGGGCTGCTCTTCTCTGGCTGTGTCCTTATTTTTTTTTTTTGGCAGGGGCAGGGGCTTGAAGTCTCACTCTGTCGCCCAGGTTGGAATGCAGTGGTGCCATCTTGACTCACTGGAACCTCTGCTTCCTGGGTTCAAGTGATTCTCATGCCTCAACCTCCCGAGTAGCTGGGATTACAGATGCCCACCACCACGCCTGGCAGAGCCTCTTTCTGTCCATCTGTATTTGGGGTGAGACTACCTTTTGGGGCTGTCTGGGGATGAAATGAGATGATCCCTGTGAAGACTTTAGCCGAGGGCTGGGGACATGGTGGGTATATAATCAGGATTATTTTGATGGCAGTTATTGGTGCAAGGGCTGATGGGGAACTGGAGGTTCCAGGTGGGAGCAGGAGGAAGGTGCTGGCCACACCTGCTCAGTCTTCAGTGTCTGCCTGGCCCAGCTTTGGTAAGGCTGGGGAGCATGGGGGAGGGTCAGGGTGGTCTGAGACAGAGCCAGGGCATGAGGTGGCACCTGAGGGGTGAACCAGGGCCAAGATAAGGTGGAGCTTGGTGGCAGGGGTCTGGGTGGGAATCCTGGCACTTCTGGCCGTGGGCGGCGATCCTGGGCTGGCTGCCTCACCTCTCAGGGCCTCTGTTTCCTCTTCTGTAAAATGGGGCAGTGCTTAGGGTCCTGGGACTGGAGAGGCGGATAACTTGACCCTGTGAAGGTCACTGATGACCCCAAGGGGTGCAGCTCTGGGGGAAAAGTGGGAATGAGAAGCTCTGAGGCTGGCTGTGGTGGCTCACGCCTGTAGTCCCAGGACTCTAGGAGGCTGAGGCAGGCAGATCAACCGAGGTCCGGAGTTCGAGACCAGCCTGACCAACGTGGTGAAACTCTGTCTCTACTAAAAATACAAAAATTAGCCCGGCAAGGTGGCAGGCGCCTACAGTCCCAGCTACTCGAAAGGCTGAAGCGGGGGAATTGCTTGAACCCAAGGGGCGGAAGTTGCAGTGAGCTGAGATAGCACCACTGTACTCTAGCCTGGGCAACAGAGCAAGACTCCGTCTCAAAAAAAAAAATGTAAAAAGAAAAAAAAAGCTCTGAAAGGGGGTATGAGGCTGGCGGTTCTGGGGAGGGGAGAGGGACTCCGCAGGGCAATCCTGTTGGGAGCAGCAGAGGAGGGGACAGCAGACGCTGGGGAGTGAGGAGGGCAGTAGGGCAGTGCCCTTGAGGCACAAAGTGGGAGGGACCGGGGTGTGGGGGATGGGACTGGGGAGACAGGCTGGGTTGGGGGTATGCTGCTGACCCCCTCAGGCAGCCCCTCCTGCTTTAGCACCCCCTGGAAAGCTCCCAGGCCACCCCTTAGCCTGCGGGATTCCCCACACTCCACACTCAGAGCTATGCCTGCCATGAGCAGGTGCTCAGGAAGCATTCATCAACTGCCAGAGGTGCTCAGTTAAGTGCTCTCTGACTGCAGTGCCCACTAAGTGCTGTCTGACCGGACACAGGAACTCAGCTGCCTCTGGGCTCTGGGGCCACAGCTTGGAGGGCCTACAGAGGCTCGTCTCCACCTGCTTCCCCTTGACCTCTAAGAGGGCCTCCATGGCACAGAGGACAATCACAGTGACTGGCCAACAGGCAGGGGCTCTCTAAGTCTCTGGTGCCCCTTGGACCTGCCTGCATCTGCCCATCACAGATACAGAATGATGACACGTCAGGTCTTTGCTGGCACCACACTCTCCAAGCGTGATCAGCCGTGCCTCCCAGGGCTCACATTGCGCTTGTGTGGTCCTCTCCCATCTGGTCCTGGGCCTGACCACGTGACTGGCTTCAACCAATGGGCCACCCACAAATGTGAAAGCGGCATTCTGCATGGGAGCTGCCCTCCCGGCTCCCAGCCACCAGGAGAAACCCAGGCAGGCCTGCTGGAGAGGCCACGAGGAAAACCTGACCCCTGCTGCCAATAGACCCAGTCAAGGGCCCCCTCTGACTACGCAGCTGCAGCTGAGCTCCCATGAGCACCCATGGGTGACCCCCAGGGAGAGCAGGAGAACTGCCCAGCTGAGCCTAGCCCAAAGTGCAGAATCGTGAGTAGGTTAATTACCGGGGCTGTAAACCACTAAGTTTTGGGATGCTGTGTTATGCAGCAATAGCCACTGCTCCGAAACGCATCTGTCTCTGTACCCTACACCCTCTCAGTGACCTGACGAGTCACCTTTACTGAAGGGAAATGCAGAGACCAGAGAGGTGAGTTTGCTGGGTCACACAGCAGGCAGGCAGTGGATCAGTGGGGGAAGTACCAGAGATGGGTGGGTAATTGCCATGCCAGGCTCTGCCTAAGACTGCACGTGGGTAAAGCAGGCTGCTGGCACGTGGTAGGACAGAGGAAATGTGGGCTCCCCTCTCTGTCTCTGGGGGGGGAAATCTCTGGGACTGGCAAAGGCCCTGCAGCCTGGAAAAGGGGAAGGAAGGTGACGGAGAGAGAGTGGGAGAGATGGGCTGACATGGTCCCTGAGCAGCAGGGTGGAACATTCTGGACCTGCAGACACCCTCCACCTGCCACCTCCGAAACCACCCCACAAACCCAGTGAGAAAGCCCAACTGGTTAGACAGGTGTCTCGCTGGCTGCCAAGCGGGTGGGTTGGTTAGTTCAGAGCAGAGAGAGGCTCGTGGCTACCCTTGGCACTGACCTGGGTCGGGGGAGCCTGGGGGGCCCCAAGTCTCTTCCAGGATCAGGCTGAGGAGGGCAGGGGTGGTTCCTCGGGGCTGGAAGGAAACATGTGCAGCATACATGAGGCCAAGGTCAGAGGCCACAAGGCCTGCTCAGCTGGCTGGAGTGCATGTTTGGGTGACACTCTGGTCTTGGAAGACCTCTGGCTTGAGATTCCGGGGCAACCTCCTTAAAAGTGGGGCCAGGAGCAGTGGCTCACGCCTATAATCTCAGCTGAGGCGGGTGATCACCTGAGGTCAGGAGTTCGAGACCAGCCCAACCAACATGGTGAAACTCCGTCTCTACTAAAAATATAAAAAGTAGCTGGGTGGTGTGTGTCTGTAATCCCACCTACTCAGGAGGTGGAGGCTACAGTGAGCCGAGATCGCACCATTGCACTCCAGTCTGGGCAACAGACTCTGTCTCGAAAAAAAAAAAAAGGGACAAATGGCCGGGCCTGGTGGCTCATGCCTCTAATCCAGCACTTTGGGAGGCCGAGGTGAGCAGATTACTTGGACCAAGAGTTCAAGACAAGCCTAGATATTGCATCATGACACTGTTTCTATTCAAAAATATATATATGTACTTTTTAAAAAGTGGGACAAGTCACTCCAGAGGCCATATCTAGGACTCACTCACACAAGACTGGGCACTTCAAACCCATAGGGCTTACAAAGAGCTGTTAACAGCAACTCAAGCTGCTACTAAGGTCCTTCAGGAGCATGTTGCATTTTCGCAACAGCGGGCACAAGCAGGGCACATGAAAGCATTTTTGGAAACCCTGAGTTGACAGTAAGAGCTATGGCTTTTCAGTGAAGTCTAGTTCCAACTGCCAACATCAACCCGTGGCAGAGGAGCCAGAAGCCACTCTTCAGATGCAAAAGAGCCCAGATAAACCCCTATCATGGTACCCTTTGAGGGAAGATTGCTGCGCCCCCAATTCTTACACACACACTCAAGTCTTGTTTTTGCCAATTCTCGAGTCTTAGTTAAGCAACACAGATGCTTTCTTTCCAAATGCCCAGCGGGGGATAGGCCAGCCAGAACCCCAATCTGTGGGAGCCAGACGCATCCCAGGGTAACGTTCCGGCTCCCGGCACGTATGTGTTCATAAGCATGTTTATTAAGTTATAATAATAACGCCAACAAAAAACAAAAAGAAGGGCCATTCCTAAAAACTCTCTTTCCAATAAATGAGATCTTTGCTAAGAGAAGAATGTAAAAAAAAGAGAAAAAGAAAAATTCTCTCTCCAACGTTTAAGGACTGTGAGTGCTTTTTGTTTTCAGACCCCTGGTCCTCGGCTCGAAGCCTCCCTTGGCTCTGGGTCCTGGGACAGGGTGGAGAGAGGCCCCTGCCATCTCCCTGGCCCATCTCCCCGGCCCATCTCCCCCAGCTGGCCCACTCCAGCCACAGAAGCCTTCTCGGTGCTTCTCGAACACTCCCAGGGAACCCAGCCCCAGGGCGTCTGCCCTCACCACTGGCTCGCGTGGAACTCCCTCTGCCCCTGGATCGTCTGTGTGTCACTCACGCCACCTCCCAGGAGGGGCCCCGCGGCAGTCTTCCCAGCACATCTGACATGCTCTGATCTGCTGTTTACCCGCTTGCCGTATGTCTCCCTGTGAGCCCATCTGTCTTGGTCACTGCTATGTCCCCAGCAGCCAGCCCAGGGCCAGGCACACAGCAGAGCTCAGGACCTGGGTACTAAGTGGCTGAACTCTCAAGTTACAGATACCAAAGGACAAGAGGAGGTCACCAGACACCAGGACAAGAGGAAAGAGAAAGTTTTCTTAATAAGCAAGAAGCAGCGGTTCCTAGCGCAGCTGAGAGACGGTCCTTGTGGCTTAGAGTGGCAGTGGGGGCAGGCGGTCCCAGGAGCTACCTGTGGCCCTGGGCACTGGCATTCATATGGTCCCGGATGCTGATGGCCTGTTTGAGCAGACCCTCCACGCTGCGGAAGTAGACGCTGCTGTCCACCAGGTTCTTCACGGCACTGAAAGGGAAGGACAGGCTTGATCAGCGCCCCAAACCTGCAGGTAAGTGTTCCACACCCCAGCGCTAGAGGTCACCACCAGCGCTTGGTGGGTACCTCGGTGATGCTGCGGGCCTCCCTGAGGACTCACGGTGGGCTTACATTTTAGATTTCCCTGCTATGACTAGACGGCAACTATGCAACACAGCACATGATGGCAAGAAAACTTTGACTTCAACACCACCGAAACATCTAACGTTTTGAAGCAGGTATCAGTGTATAAAGATGCCATAAAAAACATCTCAGCCATTACTGCGGACATGAGGGTGTAAAACAAAAAAGAAAAAGCAGTATCTCACCTGGGCACTGCGGTTCACACCTGTAATCCCAGCTACTTAAGAGGCCAAGGCAAGACGATGGCTTGAGCCCAGGAGGTTGAGACCAGCCTGGACAACATAGCGAGACCCCATCTCTCTCTCTCTCTTTTTTTTTTTTTTTTTTTGAGACAGAGTTTTGCTCTGTCACCCAGGCTGGAGTGCAGTGATGCGATCTCAGCTCATTGCAACCTCCACCTCCCAGATTCAAGCGATTCTCCTGCCTCAGCTTCCCAAGTAGCTGGGACTACAGGCATGTGCCATCACGCCCGACTAATTTTTTGTATTTTTAGTAGAGATGGGGTTTCACCGTGTTCACCAGGATGGTCTCGATCTCCTGACCCTGTGATCCGCCCGCCTCAGCCTCCCAAAGTGCTGGGATTACAGGCATCAGCCACCACACCCGGCCGTCCCCACCTCTTAAAAAGAAAAATCTGGGGCTAGGCACGATGGCTCATGCCTGTAATCCCAGCACTTTGGGAGGCCAAGGCGGTGTATCACCTGAGGTCAGGAGTTCGAGACCAGCCTGACCAACATGGAAGAACCCTGTCTCTACTAAAAATACAAAATTAGCCAGACATGGTGGTGCATGCCTGTAATCCCAGCTACTTAGGAGGCTAAGGCAGGAGAATTGCTTGAACCCAAGAGGTGGAGGTTGCAGTGAGCCGAGATCGTGCCATTGCACTCCAGTTTGGGCAACAAGAGCGAAATTCTGTCTCAAGAAAAAAAAAAAAAAGGAAAATCTGGCTGGATGTGGTGGCTCAAACCTGTAATCCCAACACTTTGGGAGGCCCAGGAAACAGAATTATTTGAGCCTGGGAGTTTGAGACCAGCCTGGGCAACATAGTGGGGTCCCATCTCTACAAAAATTTAAAAATTAGCCAGGCAGGTGACACTTGCCTGTGGTCCCAGCTACATAGGAGGCTAGGGTGGGAGGATCACTTGAGCCCAGGAGGTCGAGGCTACAGGGAGCTGTGATTGCACCACTGCACTCTAGCCTGGGTGACAGAGCAAGACCCTGTCTCAAAAAGAAAAAAAAAAAAAATAGGCCGGCACAGTGGCTCATGTCTGTAATCTCAGCACTTTGGGAGGCTGAAGCGGGCGGATCACGAGATCAGAAGTTTGAGACCAGCTGGCCAACATCGTAAAACCACATCTCTACTAAAAATACAAAAAAATTAGCTAGGGCGTGGTGGGCACCTGTAAGACCAGCTACTCAGAAGGCTAAGGCAGGAGAATCGCTTGAACCCAAGAGACAGAGGTTGCAGTGAGCTGAGATTGCACCATTGCACTCCAGCCTAGGCAACAAAGTGAGACTCCATCTCAAAAAATTACAAAATAAATAAGTAAATTAATTTAATTAAATTTTTAAAATACACATTTCACTAAAGACAAATGCCCGCTGGCCTCCCACCTAGCCCACTGATGTCTGGGGTGACTGGTGATGAAAATGTTCTTTATGCACTGAGATGGCTGAGAGGCTCTTGAAATGTAGCTAGTGAGACTTGGGAGTTGAGTATTTCATTTTTTTTCATTTTTTAATTTTCTTTTTTTTTTTTTTTTGAGACAGAGTCTCACTCTGTTGCCCAGGCTGGGCACAATCTTGGCTCACAGCAACCTGTGCCTCCCAGGTTCAAGTGATTCTCCTGCCACAGCCACCCAAGTAGCTGGAATTTACAAGTACCCGCCACCATGCCTGGCTAATTTTTGTATTTTTAGTAGAGATAGAGTTTCACCATGTGGCCAGGCTGGTCTCAACTCCCGGCTGCAAGTGATCTTCCCAGCTTAGCCTCCCAAAGTGCTGGGACTACAGGTGAGTCACTGCGCCTGGCCTTATTTCATTTTAACGAGTTAAAATTTAAGTGTGCTTAGCCACCCATGGCCGAGGTTCCTCGATTATATGCACAGGTACGGGAAGCATAAGAAAGCACAGGGTTTTTTTGTTTTTTTTTTTTTTTTAAGACAGGGTCTTGTTCTGTTGCCCAGGCTGGAGTGCAGTGGTGCAATCTCTGCTCACTGCAGCCTCAACCTCCCAGGCTTAAACGATCCTCCCACCTCAGCCTCCTGAGTAGCTGGGACTACATGGGACTACAGGTGTGTGCCACAAGGCTTGGCTAGTTTTTGTGTTTTTTGTAGAAATAGGGTTTCACCAGGTTGCCCAGGCTGGTCCCAAACTCCTGGGCTCAAGCGATCCATCCACCTTGGCCTCCCAAAGTGCTGGGAGTATAGAGGTGAGCCACCACCCTCCGCCATATTCCATTTTTCATTAGAGGAGAAGTCTTGCTATCACCCAGGCTGTCCCTCAACTCCTTTCTTGTTTTGTTTTGATTTGAGGTTTCACTCTTGTTGCCCAGGCTGGAGTGCAATGGCGTAATCTAGACTCACTGCAACCTCCACCATTCAAGCAATTCTCCTGCCTCAGCCTCTCGAGTAGCCGAGATTACAAGTCTGTGCCACCACGCCTGACTAATTTTTGTATTTTTAGTAGAGATAGGGTTTCGCCATGTTGGCTAGCCTGGTCTTGAACTCCTGACCTCAGGTGATCCACCCATTTTGGCCTCCCAAAGTGCTGGGATTACAGGTATGAGCCACTGCGCCGGCCCTGAACTCCTTTCAAGGCATCCTCTCACCTCAGCCTCTTGAGTAGCTGGAACTACAGGCATGAACCGCCAGGCCCAGCTCTAGAAACTCCTATTTCTTTTCTTTTCCTTGAGCTAAGGAAGATACTGTCTGTCTGGACACCCCTCGTCCCATGAAGGGGGCCAAAGCTGTCAATGGCAGAATGCTCTCCCAGCAGCAGGATTTCCTGTCTAGGCACCTTCGCCCACACACCAAACAGCAACATACGAGGGGAACTGCTGGGAGCACTGCTCAGCCACCACCAAAATGGCCCACAGCCCACATCAGGGGCAAACGGAACAACTAAGCAAAGTCCAGGAACTTCCAAGGCCGACTGGGCAACCCAAGGCAACTGGAATAAGGCTTGAGAATGGAAGGCAAGGGTTCAGTGACAAAAAGAAACCCCGGCCGGGCGCGGGGGCTTGTGCCTGTAATCCCAGCACTTTGGGAGGTTGAGGCGGGCGGATCACCTGAGGTCAGGAGTTTGAGAACAGCCTGGCTAACATGGTGAAACCCTGTCTCAACTAAAAATATAAAAATTAGCTGGGCGTGGCAACAGGCGCTTGTAGCCCTAGCTACTTGGGAGGCTAAAGTGGGATAATCCCCTGAGCCTGAGAGGCAGAGGCTGCAGTGAGTGGAGATCGTGCCACTGCACTCCAGCCTGGGCAACAGAGTGAGACTCTGTTTCAAAAAAAAAAAAAAAAGGCTGGGCGCAGTGGTTCACACCTGTAATTGCAGCACTTTGGGAGGCTGAGGTGGGTGGATCATCTGAGGTCAGGAGTTCAAGACCAGCCTCGCCAACATGGTGAAACCCCGTCTCTACTAAAAATACAAAAATTAGCTGGGCGTGATGGCACGCGCCTGTAATCCCAGCTACTCCAGAGGGTGAGGCAGGAGAATCGCTTGAAATCAAGAGTCAGAGGTTGCAGTGAGCCAAGATCATGCCACTGCACTTCAGCCTGGGCGACGGGGCAACACTCCATCTCAAAAAAAAAAAAAATAAATCAAAATAAACAGCCGTATCTGTGCTTTGGGCTTCCCCCTGGCTGCCGTCCACCCCACTGGCCCATCTGTGGTTCTGGCTGTGGGAGAGAAATGCTGGTCCCCAGAGGCATCTCCCAGAATCCTTATCCCTCTTTCCTGTGACAGCTAGGGAGGGGCTCAGTGCAGGGAAGAGACCCACCTGGCGCCCAGGCCTGGTGAATGGTGGTACAGATCACATACACCCACTTGGGTAGGCTACGCAGAGCGGGGCTTACTGGGCAGCTGGCTGGGATGCCCAGGAGGCCAGAGCAGCAGAGGGTGGCCCTGAGGCGGGGAGGCTGTGACGCTCACCTGCAGGCGTACTCCACGGTGTAGATGGCTCCCTGGCTCTGCTCCTCCCAACGCTGCATATCTGCCTGTAGGGGGCGCACGAGATGATTGGCAAGGGAGGCCACCCCCACCTAGAGGACTTTCCTCCCAGCTCTCTTGGTTGGGGCTCCCCTGAGTCCTGGTGGTGGATGCAGAGACTTTTCCTCCTGCAGTTCCCTTCTGTCACAGGTCTGGGCTTTCTGTGGACACCTGGCCACCATGCCTCAGGACCTTTGCACAAACGTTTCCCCATGCCTGGCACACCCTTCCCTTTGATCGTCAGACAGCTGCCTCCTCACCATGCAGGTCATAACTGTTACAGAATGGTATGGTTTGGCTGTGTCCCCACCCAAATCTCGCCTTGTAGTTCCCATAATCCCAATGTGTTGTGGGAGGGACCAGGTAGAGAAAACTGAGGCATTGAGATGGTTACCCATCCTGTTCTCCTGATAGTGAGTTCTCACAAGATCTTGTGGTTTTAATAAGGGGCCTCCCCCTTTGCTGGGCTCTTACACTCTCCTTCCTGCCGCCATGTAAGGAAGCACATGTTTGCTTCTGCTTTTGCCAAATTGTGAGTTTCCTGAGGCCTTCCCAGCCCTGTGGAACTGTGAGTCAATTAAACCTCCTTCCTATATAAATTACCCAGCTTGAGAATAAACTCATACACACATCTTGCCGCCTCCTTCAAAATCTACCCCGGATCTGTCCGCCACGCCTCTAGCCTGGCTCTGACACCACATGCCTCCTTGCTGGTGTCCTGGCCTTGACTCCTGCCCTGAGAGCCCCTGCTCCTTCCAACAGGCCCCAGCTCACCTTGTGCTGGGCCAGCTCGGGGAGGGAGCGGCGCACGTGCTCCTGCAGCCGGTACAGGGCCACGGACGGCTCATTGGCCAGGACGTACACGCTCTCAGTGAACTTGTCCGTGACTGGATCCAGGGTCCATAGGTGGGGGTGGGCGTAGGGGGACAAAGCGTCAGCCTCCTTGTTGCTTAAGTGTTGAGCCCAGCCAGAGCAGACAGGGCATCTGGTGTGTCCCTCAGCAGCTAGGTCAACCCTGGCCTGTGACAGGCTGGAGGAAATGGTCTCAGCAGGGCTCACTCAAAAGGACATTAATGAGGCCAGGCACAGTGGCTCATGCCTATAATCCTAGCACTTTGGGAGGCCGAGGTAGGCAGATTACCTGAGGTCAGGAGTTTGAGACCAGCCAGGCCAACATGTGAAACCCCGTCTCTAGTAAAAATACAAAAATTAGGCCAGGCATGGTGGTTCATGCCTATAATCCGAGCACTTTGGAAGGCTGAGGCGGGAAGATCTCCTGAGGTCAGGAGTTCGAGACTAGCCTGAGCAACATGGAGGATCCCTGTCTCTATTTAAAAATACAAAATTAGCTGAGCATGGTAGTGCTTGTAATCCCAGCTACTAGGGAGGCTGAGACAGCAGAATCACTTGAACACAGGAGGCAGAGGTTGTGGTGACCCAAGATTGCGCCACTGCACTCCAGTCTGGGCAACAAGAACAAAACTCCATCTCAAAAAAAAAAAATTGCTGGGCACAGTGGCTCATGCCTGTAATCTCAGCACTTTGGGAGGCTGAGGTGGGTGGATCACCTGAAATCAGGAGTTTGAGACCAGCTTGATCAACATGGTGAAACCCCATCTCTACTGAAAAAATACAAAAGTTAACTGGCCATGGTGGCAGGTGCCAAGAATCCCAGCTACTCAGGAGGCTGAGGCAGGAGAATTGCTTGAACTTGGGAGGTTGAGGTTGCAGTGAGCTGAGATCACACCATCGCACTCCAGCCTGGGCGACACAGCAAGACTCCATCTCAAAAAACAAACAAAAATTAGCCAGGCATTATGGCAGGCGCCTTTAGTCCCAGCTACTCCAGAGGCTGAGGCAGGAGAATTGCTTGAACCCGGGAGGTGGAGGTTGCAGTGAGCGGAGATCGTGCCATTGCACTCCAGCCTGGGCAATAAGAGCAAGATTCCATCTCAAAAAATAAAAAGAGGATGTTAATGAGAGGACAAAATGAGTAATGAGTTCATAAGGAGTGAACTTTTTTTTTAGAGACAGGGTCTCGCTCTGTTGCTCAGTCTGGAGCGCAGTGGTACGATCACGGCTCACTGCAGCCTTGAAACTCCCAGCCTCAAGCCATCGCCCCATCTCAGCCTCCTGAGGAGCTAGAACTACAGGTGCAAACCATCATGCCTGGCTAGTTTTTTTCATTATTTAACAGAGACAGGGCCTTGCTATGTTGCCCAGGCTGGTCCTGAACTCTTAGCCTCAAGTGATCCTCCTGCCTCGGTCTCCCAAAGTTCTGGGATTATAGGCACGAGCCACTGTGCCCAGCCCCCAGTAAACTCTTCTCATCTTTCCCTCCCAATCCCGCTGGTAGTGGACACTGCTGCCCACTGCACTCCCCAGCATTCCTTTTGCCCCCATGACCACACCCGGGACTCTTCTTCAGAGCATGTCCACAGGAGCTGATGCCTGGAAGTTCACATCCCGGGAGGCCCTGAGCCGCCACTCACTAGTGTGGGATATGAAAACCTGTGTCCCTTGCTGGGCACTGGAACAACCCAGAGGCCTAACTTATCCCCCTGGGCTCCCCTGCAGGCCCAGCCTGAGGCCTCGGTCCGCAGATTTCACCTGAGGTCGCCCCTCACTCAGCCTCCTCGCCAGCCAGCCCTGCCCTGTTTCCCCTTCTCCCCCGCAGATGTCTCCTGATGATTTTTTTTTTTTTTTTTTTTTGAGACAGAGTCTCGCTCTGTCGCCCAGGCTGGAGTGCAGTGGCACAATCTCGGCTCACTGCAACCTCCACCTCCCAGGTTCAAGTGATTCTCCTGCCTCAGCCTCCCGAGCAGCTGGGATTACAGGTGCCCGCCACCATGCCTGACTAATTTTTGCATTTTTAGTTGAGACAGGGTTTCTCCATGTTGGCCAGGCTGGTCTCAAACTCCTGACCTCAAGTGATCTGGGTGACAGAGCGAGACTCCATCTCAAAAAAATAAAAATTAAAATAAATAAAAACTTGAGGTTGGGCATGGTGGTTCATGCTTGTAATCCCAGCACTTTGGGAGGCTGAGACAGGTGGATCAGACACGTGGATCAAGCTCTCTGAGGTTGGGAGTCTGAGACCAGCCTGACCAACATGGTGAAACCCTATCTCTAAAAAAAAATAAATAAATGAAAAATAAAAACTTGAATTTGCTCTAAACTAAGCACTTCTTTGAATCCATGTGAATGAAGTGATCTGTAGGCCCTGTATTATGTACTGCATATGTGAGTAATCTAGTGGTGATTTAAAGTATAGGGGATTAGCTGGGCACAGTGGCTGACGCCTGTAATGCCACCACTTTGGGAGGCCAAGGTAGGTGGAGCACTAGAGGTCAGGAGTTTGAGACCAGCCTGGGCAACATGGTGAAACCCCTTTTCTACTAAAAAATACAGAAAAACTAGCGGGGCATGGTGGTGTGTGCCTGTAATCCCAGCTACTCAGGAGGCTGAGGTTGCAGAGCCAAGATCACGCCACAGCACTCCAGCCTAGGCGACAGAGAGCAGCTCCGTCTCAAATAATAATAATAATAATTAAAGAATTAGCCCAACGTGGTGGCGTGCACTTGTAGTCCCAGCTACTCGAGAGGCTGAGGCAGGAGGATCGCCTGAGCCTGAGAGGTCGAGGATACAGTGAGCCATGATCACACCACTGCAACCCGGCCTGGCAACAGAGTGATGCCTTGTTTCAAAATAAAAAAGAAAGAAAGGAAAAAAAATAAGGAAACAAGAAGCATACCGATTACCACGCCCCAGGGTTTCTTCCAATGCATTACAAATATCAGGTGGTTGATTTTTTTTTTTAAGACAGGGTCTTAATAAAATTAAAAAAAAAAAAAAAAGAGGCCAGGCATGGTGGCTCACGCCTGTAATCCAAGCACTTTGGAGGCCAAAAGGCGGGCGGATCACCTGAGGTCGGCAGTTCAAGACCAGCCTGACCAACATGGTGAAACCCCGTCTTTTTTTAAAAAATAAAAATAAAAATAAAGACAGGGTCTTACTCTATCGCCCAGTCTGGGGTGCAGTGGCAAGATCATAGCCCACTACACTGCAGCCCCGACCTCCTGGGCTCAAGCGATCCTCCCACCTCAACCCCTCGAGTAGCTGGTACCACAGGTGTGCGCCACCACGCCCAGCTAATTTTTGTTTTTGGAGGACCAGATCTCATTATGTTGCCCAGGCAGGTCTCGAACTCCTGACCTCGAGTCAGGAGTCGCTTGAGCCCTAGAACTCCTGGGCTCAAACGATGCTCCCGCCTAGACCTCCCAAAGTGGTGGCTCAGGCGTGAGCTACCACTCCCAGCCTCACGTACCGAATTCTTTAAACAATCCTGGGGGGACGGGTAATTATATCCCTCATTTTACAGATGACACAACCAGACACCGAGCCGTTCTACAGGTTTCAAAACTAGTCAGCGGCCCGGCTGATGATAGAACTGACGGCAATTCAATCACTGCTCCTCGCACGGTCCCTCCGCGCCCGGCCTTTGTCAGGCCGCCCCTCCGCGAGTTCCCGGGCCCCGTCCCACCCGGAGGACCGCACCACCTTTCTTTCCCTTCAGCTGCATCTCGGGTTCCTCCATAGCGACCACGGCCTGGCAAACCGAAGAACGGGATCGGAACAGGAGGCTGGGACGGCCGCCTAAGCCTTCCCTGCGGAAACCGGATGTCGCACGACTCCGGTTCCGGTGTCAGAGTGCCCGCCCTCCCCGCGCCTCAGTCTTCGCCGACAGGAGAGGGGTGTGAGACGGAGGGAAGGAGGCACACCCGGGGGGTGACGAGGGGGCGCGACGTCCCTGAGGCTGGTGGAGGGACACCCAGGCGGGAGAGGGGCAAGAACTCCCTTCCTGAACCCCCTTTTCCTGGAGCAGACGAGTTGGGGGAGCCCTCCACACATTACCCACTGGGCCGCAAAAACTCTTCTTTAGCCCTCTGCCCTGATGGAATCCCTCCCCTTGCTTATGTCTGAAACCAGTGCTCGGTGGCGTAGCCAAAAGAAACCCGCACTTAGAAAACTTATCAGCAAGGCACCTTTACTTCCGCAGAGGGGTGCTGCTTGCGCCTGTTACAATCGCAGGAGCACACCGACCAGAGGAGGGACGTTTTTAATCCTAACGCAGTTCCTGTTTCTGTATCCTTCCTCGGTTGGCTGGGGTCAGACCTCACCCTCTAAGCTGATCCCGATTAACTTTGCCAAACAGGGTACACGCGCGATTTGGGAAAAACAAGTGGCGGGGGAAGGTAGGATTGATTTACAACGTAGGACCAAAAAAGTTGAGTCTTTTTTTTTTTTTGCCCGCCCCACCCCCAAAAGTTGAGTCTTTAAGAGGAATTTAGATGTTCCAACATTTTCCCTTCTTCTGTTTCATGTATTTCTTCCTCTTCAAATTTCTTCAACAGGATTTGGCTTTGTTCTTGTTGATTATCTAGGAGCAAGAGCTTATCTAGGTGGGGAGGTGGGGAAGGTTTTTGTGAGAGCTGCTTCTATGAGCCTTTGGGTTAACTCACGAATACAAGGTATGATACAGCAGCCCACAAGGATGAGAACACCTGTAACAATGGCAAGGGAGGTAAAGACTGAGGTCATGAGTCCCGTTCATTTTCCAACCACCTTTCCATCAGACCCGTAAAGCGGTCGTCTCTTCCAGAGTTTTCGGCTAATTCATTTGCTAGGGTGGTAAGGCCTTGTAAAGCTTTTGTGATTGTCCTGTTGGGGGCTGTTCCATTAGGGATAAAAGTACAACACTGGACCCCGATCATGATACAGACTCCCCCTTTTCCGGCTAACATCATGTCAAGGGCTATTCTATTTTCCCAGGCCATCTGGTTGGTAGTGCCTAATAGTTCAGCTATTCCTTTGACAGCATCTCTGTTATCACTGAAAAATCACTGCTGATTGTAGTACATAATTTATCCAGCCTACATTTTTGTTTATAGTGGACCACCAGAATAAGATAGACTCAAACTCGAAGGCTATTTGGTTTCAAGCTTTGAATTCATTTGGTACAGCCGTGGGACTCCAGTGCTGTCTATGTAAACACGGGGGTCAAAGGACCCACGAGCGGCTTCTCTTTTTCTTCGGGTTAATTGCTCCCTGTCTGGCTGATGAAATGCCAAGGTGAAAGGGATGGCCAGTTGGATCTGAGCGCAAGTGCCACTCCAGTTGCCTGACAGTGTACCCAATATTGGTTCCCCACAATACCACCACGCATCCACCCGGGGATGGACTAGGGCCGACTGATTGGTTAGCTCTTGAAAAAAGTTTAGGCCCACTACATCCCATCAGGTTTCCAAGAAATGTTAAATTTTCCCCTTGCCATGAGAGACATGAGGTAAAACTGGCATGGAGAGCTGGAAGTAAAACAGCCCTTGGGGGCTGTCCCGTAGAGCTCCTGACCTTTGGGAAAAATAGTGAAGGGTGGTGCATGACTTGTTTCCCCAGGCTGTGGGGTGCTGGAAGGGAGTTACTGCACAGCCCATGCCTGGGTGGTTGGCCCATCCAAGTGGAAAAGAACAGTTTGGGTTTCTTGCCTGACCATTGCAGAAGTGTAACAATGGCTTTTATTTAGGGTGCAAACGGAATATTTAATCCATTCCAGCCAGACGGAATATTTAATCCATTCCAGCCAGGCATTTATATCTTTTTTTTTTTTTTTTTTGAGAGGGAGTCTCACTCTGTCGCCCAGGCTAAAGTGCAATGGCGAGATCTCAGCTCACTGCAGCCTCTGCCTCCCAGGTTCAAGTGATTCTCCTGCCTCAGCCTCCCAAGTAGCTGGGACTACAGGTGCCAGAGTAGAGACGGAGTTTCATCAAGTTGGCCAGGCTGGTCTCAAACTCCTGACCTCAGATGATCTGCCCGCCTTGGTTTCCCAAAGTGGATTACAGGCACGAGCCACTGCACCCGGCTGTTATTTACATCTCGATACCTAGTTTCTATGGCTAGAGTTTGCTTCAAGTCCTTGACTTCTACTAGCTAGTTTGGTTTTGTCACTGGACACGAAGCGAGAAATGGTTTGATTTTGTGGGTTTGGGGAGAGGGTAAGGGTGGAAGATAGAGGAGGAACAAAGTGCATTTCAAAGAAGCCTATAGGGTCCTCTCCAGTGACACCCACTCCTAGGCTGCAAAAGCGCTCTAAAGTGGGTGTAGGGCGGGGTATTAATAGAGGTTAAGTACCGGTTGCAATGGTGAGACTGGCAGTTGGAGGGGGTGGTTCCTTTGGTGCAGTGGAGGTAGGGTTTTAGGGTGGTACACCCCTCTGAGGAGGTCTAGCCCTGATACTAGGTAGTCTATATAACATCTCCCCAAGTATAGCAAAACCACCAATGCCAGGTTCATGCCCATTCAGTGCAAGAGTCAGTTTTGTAGGCAGTGTAATTTATCCTGGAGGGACAAAGGTACTTTTCTGAAGAGGCTAGCTGTCTCCGACTTTGGAAATCCCCACAGGGAATGATAAGACAGGCAGGAAATGTCATTGTTTAGGGGGGAGGGTGATCAGGTTACATTGATAAGATGTCCTTGGGTAGCTAAAGGAAGAAGAAAAAGATAGATTAAATGCCTTTGAATGTCAGTTTGGAGGCCACTGGTCCTGGAGTGGCAATTTAAGACTTTGCAAGGGGTGGGGCCTTTATTATTTTTTTAAGAGTGTGAGTCTCGCTCCTGGCTAAGGGGTGGGCCCATCCTTTTTTGGCTGTTTGGATTGCTGTTTCAGTCGTTAGGGGTACTAGGTAAGGTCCCTCGCAGGCTGGTTCGAGTTTTCCCTCTTTCCAACTTTTGATAAGAAAGTGATCTCAAGGCTGGTGATGGGAATTCGAGGGGTGGAGTCTCACTCTGTGGCCAGGCTGGAGTGCAGTGGCGCAATCTCAGCTCACTGCAGCCTCGCCTCCTGGGTTCAAGCCATTCTCCTGCCTCAGCCTCCTGAGTACCTGGGACTACAGGCACGTGCCACCATGCCCAGCTAAATTTTGTTTCGGAAGAGATGGGGTTTCACCATGTTGGCCAGGATGGTCTCGAGCCCTTGACCTCGTGATCCCCCTGCCTCAGCCTCCCAAAATGCTGAGATTACAGGCGTGAGCCACTGCTCCTGGCCGAGGGGTGGGCCCATCCTTTTTCAGCTGTATGGATTGCTGTTTCAGTGGTTAGGAGTACTATGTAATGCCCCTCCCAGGTTGGTTCAAGCTTGCCCTCTTTCCAACTTTTGATAAGGATGTGATATCCAGGCTGGTGTTGTGCACTGGGAATTTGAGAGGAGTTTGCGCTAGGAGGCCTTGACTCCTCAGAGCATTAAGGGTAGGAGACAAACGAAATATATAGTTTTTGAGAAACTGATCTTTTGTTTCAAATGTAGGAAGGTCAGTAATGGAATTTAGATAAGGCAGCCCATAGAGCATTTCATAAGGGGACAGGCCAAGATCTTTTTGAGGGGCAATTCGGATTCTTAGTGAGGCAATGGGAAGGCATTTTGTCCATGATAACTGGGTTTCCAAGACTAATTTGGCTAGATGATTTTTTTTTTCTGAGATGGTGTCTTGCTCTGTCGCCCAGGCTGGAGTGCGATGGAGCACTCTTGGTTCACTGCAACCTCCGCCTCCCAGGCTCAAGCAATTCTCCTGCCTCAGCCTCTCAAGTAGCTGGGATTACACGTGCATGCCACCATGCCTGGCTTTTTGTATTTTTAAGTAGAGACGGGGTTTCACCATGTTGGTCAGGCTGGTCTCGAACCCCTGACCTCGTGATCCGCCCACCTCAGCCTCCCAAAGTGCTGGGATTACAGGCAGGAGCCACCACGCCCAGCTGATGGCTTCGTATTTTAAAATTCTTGAGTCAGTGAGCCATCTCCTTGCCTTCTGATTCAGAATGGTTCTGACTTGATGAGGAGCACTTACGATGAGGTTTCCCCAAAGGTTATGCTCCTGCTTTCTTCTGTTAGCAAGGCAGCTGCTGCTACGGATTGGACACATTCGGGCTGTCCACGGATTACTGGGTCAAGAATCTCTGACAGGAAGGCTATGGGCTGCCGGTGGCCTCCGTGTTTTTGGGTGAGGACCCCCAAGGCCACTCCTTTGCTTACATTAACAAAAAGGTAGAATGGCTGTTCTGAGGGCACGGCCAGAACGGAGGCAGTTACAAGTAGGTGTTTTAATTCTTCCACCTGTTGGATTTCTGATGGGGTCCAAAGGAGGGAGTATGGTCCTTCTTGAATGAGTTTTTGATATAGGAGCTTTGTTTTTAAGGCATAAGAGTCAATCCACAGACGACAATATCCAGCCACTCCTAAGAATTTCCTAAATTCCTGCTTTGTTTTGGGGAAGGCAAAGATACAATACCTTCTATCCGTTCTGGTCCTATCTTTTGTTTACCTTGACTAATTAGGCGTCCTAGTTTTTTTTTTTTTTTTTTTTTGAGACATTGTCTCTGTTGCCCAGGCTGGAGTGCAGTGGTGTGATCTCGGCTCACTGCAACCTCCAACTCCCTGGTTCAAGCGATTCTCCTGCCTCAGCCTCCTGAGCAGCTGTGATTACGGGCACGTGCCACCATGCCCAGCTAATTTTTTGTAGTTTCAGTAGAGATGGGGTTACACCATGTTGGGCAGGATGGTCTCAATCTCCTGACCTCATGATCCGCCTGCCTCGGCCTCCCAAAGTGCTGGGATTACAGGCATGAGCCACCATACCTAGCTGTGTCCTATTTTACCTCACGTTCTAGGAACTGGAGTTTGTTCTTTGAGACCCACAACCCTTGTTCCCTCAGGAAATTTAGGAAGTTACCTGAAATTGCTGTGACTTGAAGCTTGTCATCTCCTGAAATGAGCAGGACACCTATGTATTGGAGTAGGCATATGGATGAAGGCAGGCAGAAGTTCTCTAGGACTCGTTGGACCAAGTTGATTTGGGGAACTCTGTGAACACTTGGGGCAAGACTGTCCATTGGTACTGTTTTCGACCCAAGTGAGGGTCCTCTCACTCAAAGGCAAACATGTCCCGGTTGTCCTCTGCTAAAGGGCAACCCAGAAGGCATCTTTTAAATCTATCACTGTGAACCACTGGTGGTTGTGTGGGATTCTATTGACATTGGTGTAAGGACTGGGAACAACAGGGTGCGTAGTCTGAACTATTTGGTTAATAGCCTGGAGGTCTTGCACTAGCCGGTATGACCCATCTGCCTTCCTTAAAGGCAATATTGGGGTGTTATAAGAGGACATACAGGGTTCAAGGAGGCCGTCGTGGACAAAGCTTACTTTTTTTTTTTTTTTTGAGATGGAGTCTTGTCCTGTCGCCAAGCTGGAGAGCAGTGGCGCGATCTAGGCTGACTGTAATCTCTGCTTCCTGGGTTCAAGCGATTCTCCTGCCTCAGCCTCCCACGTAGCTGGGATTACAAACACGTGCCACCACAGCCAGCTAATTTTTGTATTTTTTTAGTAGAGACGGCATTTCACCATGTTGGCCAGGATGGTCTCGACCCGCTGACCTCGCGATCCACCTCTCTCAGCCTCCCAAAGGGCTGGGATTACAGGTGTGAACCACTGAGCCCAGCCCAAGGCTTTCAATTATAGGTTTTAAACCTGTCCTGGCTTCCAAGGGAATAGGGTATTGTTTTCTTTTGACTACTTCCCTGGAAGTTTTTAATTTGACATGGATTGGAGGAACCTGTAGCTTTCCTCAATTTCCTTCCTTCGACCATACATCGGGATGGATGCAGCTTTCTTCCAAAGTGGTGGGCAGGTTTAAGGAAGGAAGGAGTTTTTCCCGATTAACATAGAGGCCTATGCCTTCAGTGAAGTCCATTCATAATAAATTAGTTCCTGCTTTGGGAATGAACAAGAACTTCGCAGTGACCCACTTGTTCTTACACTTGACTTTGGTTTCCTCTAGAACTTTTGCCCTGAATCCTTCCCCTTTAACTCCTGTGACAGTGAGGTCTTCTACAAGGAGCAAGCCGCTTCTGAATCGACTAACAAAGTGACTATCTCCGATTTGGGTCCCACTGTTAGATTTATGAAGGGCTCCTGGTGGGAGAGATGGAAGATGTAGAGCCCTTGACCCCACTCTTCTTCTTCAAATGGCATGAGTCAAAGGACCATGAGTGAAAGGACTTTCTTTTCCTTCTTAAAATGTCCTGGCTTTCCAAACCTGAAACATCTGTTTTCCCTTCTCCCCCTCCCCGTTCCCTGACTCTCAGGTTTCATCCCTTTGCTTCCTGTACAGTTTGGCAGCCAGGTACTCAGAAGGTTTACAAGTTCTATTTCCCTGGGCTCCCTGTTGAACAGTTCCCTGTTGGAGGATAAACAGCATAATTTTTGCTTTTTGCTCTTGCCTTTCCTCATCCCTCCGTACACAGACCTTCTGGGCCTCTTAAAAGTTCCTCTACGGGATGATTTATCCAATTTTGTAACTTTTGTAATTTCTTTGCAATGTCCGGCCAACTATTGGTGACAAAGTGGAGCTTTAACATCTTTTGTCCCCGTGGGTACTCTATGTCCTATATGAAAATCTGTATTTTCTTATCTGTTCCTTAAGTCTGTTTAAGAATTCCACGGGCTCTTCATCTTTCTCTCGGTGTACATTAAATGCTCAGGAAATCATTTGGGTTCGAGGAACCGATTCCCGATTCCCTTTAATTATCATATCTCTGAGATCGCTCTTGTTTTCTCGGTGGGCCGCACTGTTCTCATCCCATTGAGGGTCCTGGGCCGGGAATTTATGCTCCGCTGCAAGGACATTTGGACCAGGGGGTGTTCACGCTCCCCGACTATCATAGCAGCCCTGCGGATCATGTTTCTTTCCTTTCCTGAGAATACCTAGAATAGACATTAATTCAGCCCAAGTGTAAAGCTGTGGCCCCAGAAATCGGTCAATTTGATGTTCAACTCCCAAAGGGTCATCTAACAGTGGTTTGAGTTGCTTTTTTAGATTTCTAACCACTGAACTGGTTAAGGGGACATTTATGAAGCCAACATCTCCTCCTCCTAGTGGCACTTCCCTTAAGGGAAAAGGGGCTACGGCAGACTTGGAGGAATTGGGGAAAGTTAAGTTTTTTTTTTCAAAACGGGGTTTCACCATGTTGGTCAGGCTGCTTTTGAACTCCCGACCTCAGGTGATCCGCCCGCCTTGGCCTCCAAAGTGTTTGGATTACAGGCGTGAGCCACCACGCCCGGCCGAAAGTTAAGTTTTAATATCCCTTCAGCATTGTTCTATTTCCCATTGGAGCTTTCCTGAGGAAGGAGCATATTCAGGTTGCTGTCCAGCGAGGGTGTGGGTCTCAAGGCCCATGGGGCAGGGTTATATGAGGGAGGGACTGACGGTTCAGCTTGGGACAGTGGGGTAGGTAGAGGAAGGGCTGTTTAGCTTGGGGCGCAGGGGTAGGCGAGGGAAGGCGGCCTAGAGGATCCCCTGCATTTTTAGATACAGAATATGTGTACCATTAGCATTATACCCTTAAGAGGAAAAGAAAAAAAGAGAAAAAAAAAATAGATACAGAATATGACTTAGCTAGGTCGTCTTTAGGGGTTTTGAGTTTCACTGCTTTTTCGTCTTTTAGGGGATAGAGGACAGGTCCTTGCCTCCAGCATAGAGCATAACCTATCTCCTCTTGAGAAACTGGAATTTTATCACTGACATACTGGATCAGGAGTTGGCATATCCAGTCTTCGCTGACCCAAACTTTGGCCAAAAGACCAAAGGTCTGAGGATGGGTTCCTTAGTCCAAATAAAACAGCAATACTTCATCATCTGCTGTTTTTTCTTGTGTTTAGTACTTTCATTATCCTTCCAGTATTTTAACCTAAGGCCTAGGAGACTGTCAGGGGTAATTTTATTGTCTGCTTGGCCTTTTTATAGTCCCTGTCTTATTTGGAGTATTTCCCATCCTGTAGGTTGGTGACACTCAATCTCTCGTATTAGATTTCTTGCACTCCCGTATCCTAGAGGCTTAAACTCCCCTATTCTCACTGGAGGCTTTTTGCACTCTTGTGAATACTCATTTCTTCCTTATTGGCCGCTTCCTTCCAGGGAATTTTAGGCCCCTCTCAGCATTGGCCGGTCAGTATAACGCCCCCTCACCCCGCGCCTTAAGAAGTGGCCACGGAACAAAGTCCAGACTCCGCCCTCGCTTTGCGCCCAATCGTGCGTCTCACTCACTTTCAACCTCCAGAGACCCCGACCACCAAGGAATACCTTGTCGCCCCAATAGCGACGTTTCTTACCTTGGTCTGTGCACAGTTACCTGGTCGCCGTGGAATTTTTCAAGATCCCCCCTACTGCCCACGTTGCTGAGAGTCCGGCTTTATTCGTCACTTCGGGCGGGACTCGGTCCTCCCCTCCTGGAGCCACTACAAGGAGGCAGTGCGACATGTCTCCCCAGGAAAGATCATCGCTAGCCCCTCCCGAAGAATGTGATCCCGGACGAACCCCGAAAAGTGTTGGAAACTAGCGCTCGGGGTAACCAAAAGAAACTCGCACTTAGAAAATTTCTCAGCAAGGTACCGTTACTTCCGCAGAAGGGTGCCCCGGCCTCCGACGCAGTCGCAGGAGCACGCGGAACAAAGGAGAGAAGGCGTTTTTAATCCGGACGCAGTTCCTGTTTCTGTGTCCTTCCCCTATTGGCTGCGGTTGGACCACACAATCTAAGCTGATTCCGATTGGCTAAGACTTAGACTTTTTCCAAACGGGGTAAACCCGCGATCTGCGAAAAACAGACGGGGAGGGGTAGGACTGATTTACAACTTATCACCAGGAAGTTGAGTCTTTAAGAGGAATTTAATTGTCCCAACAGAAGGGACCCTGTTGTGGAACGGGACAGCGAAGGTACCTTTCCCCTTTAAGTTCCGGACGCCCCGCGTACTTCCCCTACTTCTTCTTCTGGAAAAAGCCCCGCCCATCTGCCCGAAGCTGGAGCCCCCTCGGCTCCCTCTGGAAAAATTTGTGGGCGGGGTGAAGGCGAGCTGGCACCTGCGCAGTGAAATTCTCAGAACCCTTTAGTCCCCGCCCATTCCCTCCGTGGGGGTGGAGAGAACACGCAGGCGCAAATGCCCTCCTAGGGCCCCAGCGGAAGCCACGCCCTCCCCTAAGTCTTAAAGGGCCAGAGGCAGCACTTATTGCTCGGGCCGTTCCTCACTTTTGCGGGGCGGGGGTGCGCACGCGCAGTGAGGGAGTTCTGGGGTGGTGGTAGCGGTCGAGTATCAAGTTGCTTTCTGTCCCGGCAGAGGAAGCCCGAGTGCTGAGGGTCCAGTCTCCAGCCTGCTTCCCGCTATACCTATTAGAAGAGAAAAGTTTGTGACTTGGGCCCCCAAGTTTTGAGAGAACTGGGCTTTCGGCGCGGGGGGACACAGGAGGCTCGTGGGGAGGTGAGTGGATCTCCTGGATCGATCTGGGAGGCTCGGGTGCGACTGGGACCAATCACATCGTTGTTGAGCCCTCACTCATTATGGAGACCCCACCCCCATAACCATAGCGAATATTTATTGAGCTCTGCCCTTAGCAGACCGCCCCCCGCGATAAGCTATGTACAGACATGTTTCGTTGTAGGCCTCATTTCCACATTTTGTCGAGGAGGAAACTGAGGCTCAAAGGTTAAGTCACATGCCCAAGTTCTCATGGCCTATAAATTGAGAGATTCGAACCCAGACAGCTGACCCCAGAGCCCGGGCTTAAACATTGCACACTGCAGGTTCTTTGGTGGGAAAGAGCAGACCTCGAAAGCAGTTGGACTCTAGTTTTAATTTATCTGGCTCTGGTAATTAACTGGGACCTCAGTTTACCCACTCTCACAGTGCAAGGCTGGGTATGCAGTCGGTGCCTACTTTATTATAGCTGTTGATAATTTTTGTCATCTCTCACCTTCTGGCACCTCCGCCAGCTTTCCCCATGGAGCCCACCCAGCCTACAGAGGACCTCATCCTGACCCAGCAGACCCCTGCCTCAGAACTTGGGGACCCTGAAGACCCCGGAGAGGAGGCCGCAGATGGCTCAGACACTGTGGTCCTCAGTTTCTTCCCCTGCACCCCCGAGCCTGCGAATCCTGAACCAGATGCCAGCTTTTCCTCTCCACAGGGTAGGATACTTCCTCTGAGATTGGCCCCTCTGGGATTCCATGTTAGGCCCACAATCTTGCTTTCTTTTTTTCTTTTTTTTTTTTAGACACTGACTTCTGTTGCCCAGGCTGGAGTGCAATGGCATGATCTCAGCTCACTGCAACCTCCGCCTCCCAGGTTCAAGCGATTCTTCTGTCTCAGTCTCCTGAGTAATTGGGATTACAGGTGCCCACCACTACGCCTGGCTAATTTTTTTGGTATTTTTAGTAGAGATGGGGTTTCACCATGTTGCCCAGGCTGATCTCGAACTCCTGATCTCAGGTGATCTGCCTGCCTCAGCCCCGCAAAGTGCTGGGATTAGAGGCACTGTGCCTGACCCGTTTTGTTTTTTGAAACAGGGTCTTGCTCTGTTACCAAGGCTGCAGTGCAGTGGTGTGATCATAGTTCACCGCAGCCTCAACTTCCTGGGCTCAAGCCATCCTCCTGCCTCACTCAGCCTCCCTAGTAGCTGGGACCATAGGCATGCAACCACACCTGGCTAAATTTTTTTAATTGAGAGGCAGAGTCTCACTATGCTGCCTAGGCTGGTCTCGAACTTCTGGCCTCAAGCGATCGTCCTGCGTCGGCCTCCTAAAGTGCTGAAATTACAGGCATGAACCACCACTCCAGGCCAGGGCCTCCATCTTTATGTTCCACTAATAGGATATGTCTTCCCTCCCCATTCAGTAAGGGTTTCTTTCTCTTTTTTTGCAACTTTGTATGTATTTTTTTATTGTGGTAAATGATACATAAAAGTTTGCCATTTAAACCAGGATCGTGGTACCATTCAGTATCAGTAAGTATATTCACAGTGTTGCATAACCATCACCTCTATCTAGAGTGTTTTCTTTTTTTTTTTTTTTGAGACAGAGTCTCGCTCTGTAGCCCAGGCTGGAGTGCAGTGGCGCAATCTGGGCTCACTGCAACCTCCGCCTCCTGGGTCCCAGTTCAAGCAATTCTCCTGCCTCAGCCTCCCAAGTAGCTGGGATTACAGGAATGCGCCACCACACCTGGCTAATTTTTTGTATTTTTAGTAGAGACGGGGTTTCATCATGTTGGCCAGGCTGGTCTTGAACTCCTGAACTCATGATCCACCCGCCTCGGCCTCCCAATGTGCTAGGATTACAGGCATGAGCCACCGCACCCAGCCTATCTAGAATATTTTTATCATCCCAAAATGAAACCCCATACCATAGCAGTCCCTCTGCATTCTCCTTCCATCCATCCCTGGCAACCTGTCTGCTTCTATCTATTTAGATTTTCCTGTTCTGGGCATTTCATACCAATGGGATCATACGCTACGCGGCCTTTTGTGTCTGGCCCCTCTCACTCAGTATCATGTTTTCAGGGTTCATCCATGTCATAGCATGGATCAGTGCTTCCTTCCTTTTTTTTTTCTTTGAGATGCAGTCTCACTGTGTTGCCCAGGCTGGAGTGCAATGGCATGATCTCGGCTCACTGTAACCTCCACCTCCCAGGTTCAACCGATTCTCATGCCTCTGCCTCCCACGTAGCTGGGATTATAGGCATGCACTACCATGCCCAGCTAATTTTTGTATTTTTCGTAGAGACAGGGTTTTGCCATGTTGCCCAGGCTGGTCTGGAACTCCTGGGCTCAAGTGATCTGCTGGCCTCCACTTCCCAAAGTGCTAGGATTACAGACGTGAGCCACGGCGACCGGCCTTCAACACCTATTTTTAATTCTTTGAGGGTAGATAGCTAGGAATGGAATTGCTGGGGCAGATGGTCATCCTGTTTTACTTACTGAGGAACTGAGGATTTATTTTTGTTTTTATTTTTTATTTTATTTATTTATTTATTTGAGACAGAATCTCACTGTCGCCCAGGCTGGAATGCAATGGCTCGATCTTGGCTCACTACAACCTTTACCTCCCGGGTTCAAGCAATTCTCCAGCCTCAGCCTCCTGAGTAGCTGGGATTACAGGAGCACACCACCATGCCCGGCTAATTTTTTGTATCTTTAGTAGAGATGGGGTTTCACCATGTTGGCCAGGATGGTCTTGAACTCCTGACCTTGTGATCCACCCACCTTGGCCTCCCAAAGTGCTGGGATTAGAGGTGTGAGCCACCAGGCCTGGGCCCGAGGATTTATTTTTGATTGGAGTCCTAGAATATGCCTAATTCAGTTCCCTCCCAGGACCTTTGTTGCTGCCACTCCTTCTGTCTGGAATGCTCTTCCTACACTTCTTCCTATAGGTGATTTCTCCCCTCCCCTTCCCTCCTTTCTTGAGATGGAGTCCCCTTTCTTCTTGAGACAGTCTTGCTCTGTTGCCCAGGCTGGAGTGCAGTGGCACTATCTTGACTCACTGTGACCTCGGCCTCCCGGGTTCAAGTGATTCTGCCTCAACCTCCCTAGTAGCTGGGCTTACAGGCATCTGCCACCACTCCCAGATAATTTTGTGTTTTTAGTAGAAATGGTGTTTCGCCATGTTGGTCAGGCTGGTCTCAAACTCCTGACCTCAAGTGATTCGCCTACCTTGGCCTCCCAAAATACTGGGATTACAGGTGTGAGCCACTGTACCCGGCCTTAAGTTCTTTTGAACACTTATTTCCACTTGAAGTTTTTTATTATTTCTCTATGCCTGATGCACCTATTTGACCCTGGACTCCTAGAGGGCAAAAACTATGTCTTGTTTGCCCAGAACATTGCTAGGCAGGGATGAAAGAGATGCACGCTGGGTATTCAAGAGAGTAGAGTGAGTGAATGGTGGAGCCCTAGGCACTGCCTTTCGTAGCTCCAAGAGATACCAAAGGCAGTGGCATGGTGGCTTATGCCTGTAATCCCAGCACTTTGGGAGGCTGAGGCAGGAGGATCGCTTGAGCTCAGGAGTTTGAGACCAGCCTGGACAACATCTCTACCAAAAATTTCTTTTTTTAATTGGCTGGGTGTGGTGGTGCCTGTAGTTGCAGCTGCTCAGGAGGCTAAGGTGGGAGGATAGCTTGAGAACAGGAGGTCGAGGCTGAAGTGAGCTGTGATCGCACCATTGCACTCCAGCCTGGACAACAGAGCAACACTCTTGTCTCAAAAAAAAAAAACCCCAACAGCTGAATGAGGTGGCTTATGCCTGTAATCCCAGCACTTTGGGAAGCTGAGGCGGGTGGATCATATGAAGTCAGAAGTTTGAAACTAGCCTGGTTAAAATAGTGAAACCCCATCTCTACAAAAAATACAAAAATTAGCTGAGCATGGTGGTAGGTGCCTATAATCCCAGCTACTCGGGAGGCTGAGGCACAAGAATCTCTTGAAGGTAGGAAACGGAAGTTGCAGTGTGCCGAGATCGTGCCATTGCACTTCAGCCTGGGTGACAGAGCAAGACTCCATCTCAAAAAAAAAAAAAAAAAAAAAAAAGCTGGGCGCGGTGGCTCACGCCTGTAAACCCATAATCCCACCACTTTCGGAGGCCGAGGCAGGCGGATCACGAGGTCTGGGGTTTGAGACCAGCCTGACCAACATGGTGAAACCCTGTCCCTACTAAAAATACAAAAATTAGCCAGGCATGGTGGCGGGCACCTATAAACCCAGCTACTCAGGAGGCTGAGGCAGGAGAATCACTTGAACCCGCGAGGCAGAGGTTGCAGTGAGCTGAGATCGCGCTATTGCACGTCAGCCTGGGTGACAAAGCAAGACTCCGTTTCAAAACGACAACAAAAAACGGATGGGCTTCTGTCCTGAAGCCCCAGAGACATCTACCCAGGGGAAACTGAGGCCTGTCGTATCTCTCCCAGCAGGCAGCTCCCTGAAGCACTCCACCACTCTCACCAACCGGCAGCGAGGGAACGAAGTGTCGGCTCTGCCGGCCACCCTAGACTGTGAGTGGGCCCACGGTCCCCAACGAGAGGAGTAGGAGGGTGGGAGGGCCTGTGAGGCGCAATCGTGGACAGAGGGTAAACTGAGGCACAGAGAAGTGAGGGGATGAGTGAGGACTCTGCCTCTGTCCTGCTCCAGCCCTGTCCATCCACCAGCTCGCAGCACAGGGGGAGCTGGACCAGCTGAAGGAGCATCTGCGGAAAGGTGCGTGTCACACGTGTGTGCTGGCATGTCCGCGCCTGGCTGGTGTGTGCATATGGGTGTCCGTGCCCATCCATGACGCTCATGTGACCTGTGAGTGTCCACATGTGTGCCTGTATCTACCTGTGTGTGTGAATGTGTCCATGTATGTCCATCAGCGTATGGTCCCCTGCCGTTCCCCTGGCTAACCCCAGACCCCCACCTTGTCCCCTTTGGCAGCCCTGGGGATGGGGGCAGGGGTGCAGCCTGATGGTACCACCTGCCCCTTCCTGCCAGGTGACAACCTCGTCAACAAGCCAGACGAGCGCGGCTTCACCCCCCTCATCTGGGCCTCGGCCTTTGGAGAGATCGAGACCGTTCGTTTCCTGCTGGAGTGGGTGCGTCCCAGCCCAGCTGGGGGGTTCCTGGGGACCTTAGGGTGGGCTGGGGTCTTGGCTATGTTTGCTGGTGCCTTGTCTTTGAAATGTGGCTGCTGGCTGGGCGCAGTGGCTCACGGCTGTAATCCCAGCACTTTGAGAGGCAGAGGCGGGCAGATCACTTGAGGTCGGGAGTTTGAGACCAGCCCGGCCAACATATGAAACTCCATCTCTGGCCAGGCGCGGTGGCTCACGCCTGTAATCCCAGCACTTTGGGAGGCCGAGGCGGGCAGATCACTAGGTCAGAAGATAGAGACTATCCTAGCTAACATGGTGAAACCCCGTTTCTACTAAAAATACAAAAAATTAGCAGGGCGTGATGGTGGGCGCCTGTAGTCCCAGCTACTCGGGAGGCTGAGGCAGGAAAATCACGTGAACCCAGGAGGCAGAGGTTGCGGTGAGCTGAGATTGTGCCACTGCACTCCAGCCTGGGCGACAGAACAAGACTCCGTCTCACAAAAAAAAAAAAAAAAAAAAAAGATGTGGCTGTCATGGGTACCCGAGGATTCCTGGTTATGCCTCAGCCTATCCCACCACTGCTCCGTCCCTGCAGGGTGCCGACCCCCACATTCTGGCCAAAGAACGAGAGAGCGCCCTGTCCCTGGCCAGCACAGGCGGCTACACAGACATCGTGGGACTGCTGCTGGAGCGGGATGTGGACATCAACATCTACGATTGGGTGAGGGACTGCCAGCCCCAGGCACCTCTCAGCCTCCTGGCCTCCATTCCTGCCTCAAACGTTCACAGAGCACCTGAAAGGTGCAGGCCTGCTCTGTGTGCCCAGAATACGAGACAGCCCCATTCCTAGCCTCATAGAGCGCCCGGTGCGGGGAAGGCAGGCATGGTAACAGGCAGCTCGGATGCAGTGAAGTGCGCTGTGATGGCAGATGCACAGGCGGCTGCAGGAGCCCGGTGCGGCCAAGGGAAGTCAAAGAGGGCTTCCTGGAGGAAGGTGTCTAAGCTTGAGACCCCAAGAAGTGAGATGGGCTCGGTGATGAGCAGGAGGAGGAACCATATTAAATTGGAGGCCAGAGAGAGTACAAGGCATTGTGAGAATCAGGAAGAGGTAAATCTTTGGTTTCTCCTGCCCCTACCCACGACAGAATGGAGGGACGCCATTGCTGTACGCTGTGCGTGGGAACCACGTGAAATGTGTTGAGGCCTTGCTGGGTGAGTAGGAGTCGGGACTGGCCCTGGGGTCCCAGCGCTTCAGCGGGCCCTGCGGGAATCCTGAGGGCAGGGAAACACCCAAGCATTGCTGGAATGTTCTTGGGATGGATGGTCACTGCCTGCTTTTCTCGGAGGGTGGATCAGAGGGGAGGAGGTGGTAGGACTGCCCAGGATTCGGGGTCTGGGTCTAGGATCTGGCCAAGAGGCTGAGCACCTCCACCCTCCATGGCTCAGAGACTCTTCAGCCACGTTCTTCAGTGGAGACGGAGATAGCAGAGGTTGGATTCTTGTCAAAGGCCACATGGGCAGACCCACGGCTGCACTGTGGGGAATGAGGGGTGCCACACAATCTCCCAGGTCCCCAGCCCTCATTCTGGATTCCCAGGCCCCACCCTCCAGCGCCCTCCCCTCTGCCTTGCAGCCCGAGGTGCTGACCTCACCACCGAAGCCGACTCTGGCTACACCCCGATGGACCTCGCCGTGGCCCTGGGATATCGGAAAGGTCAGCCTGAGACACATGGAGGAGCGATGGGGTCCCTCCCATAGGCAGGGTGACCATAAAGGGGTACACAGGAACCCCCCCCAGTGGTCAGACGCCAGCCGGGAGAGTGTTCGCTTTAGCAGGTGTCAAGCACTGCTGTGTGTCCCGCCTGGGCAATCCCAGTCCTGGCTCTTGGGGCTCCACGTGTGCTGGGGTAGGGAGGACAATGGGGGGGTCAGTGGCTAGGGCCATGATGGGGGACACACAGGCACAGAGGGGCCCAAAGAGGAGCCTCATCAAAGAGCCCCAAAGTGGCCAACAGAAGTCAGGGAGGGCTTCCTGGAGGAAGGTGTCTAAGCTTGAGACCCCAAGAAGTGAGATGGGCCCAGCCTTGGGAATAGGGGGTCAGGGAAGGATTCAGGGGGACCTGAAGGGAGGGAGGATGGCATCCAGGTGGGAAGAGCAGCCGCTGCGGAGGCCTGGCAGTGAGGACACCAAGGGGCAGGCAGCCAGGCCACAGTGCACGGGGCCGCAAAGGCCGCCCCTCTCCATGGCGGGCAGTGGGTTTGCACAGGGGCCATAGGCAGACCCAGTGTGACTCCATTTCCTCTGTCACAATGGGACTCAACTTTCCCATCCATAAAATAGGGGAATCCCAATTGAACCGACCCCCTGGGGTCATGGTGGCAATAAAGGGCTTGGGAAGAGCCCCCTCCTTCCTTTGGAGTGTTACTGTTTGAAGTCTTTCCTCGCCCCTCCTATTGTTTTGCGGAGGTTTTGTTTTTGTGTTTTGTTTTTGCTCTGTCGTCCAGGCTGGAATGAGGTGGTGCAGTCACGGCTCACTGCAGCCTTGACCTCCCAGGCTCAAGTGCTCCTCCCACTGCAGCCTCCCAAGTAGCTGGGACCACAGGCATTCACTACCATGCCTGGCTAATTTTTTTTTTTGGGGGGGGGACAGTGTCTTGCTCTGTTGCCCAGGCTGGAGTGCAGTGGCACGATCTTGGCTCACCACAACCTCTGCCTCGCTGGTTCAAGCGATTCTCCTGCCTCAGCCTCCCAAGTATCTGGGATTACTTACAGGCGCGCACCACCATGCATGCCTGGCTAATTTTTTGTTGTTGCTTTTTGGAAGAGACAAGGTCTTGCTATGTTGCCCAGGCTAGTCTCAAACTCCTAGGCTCAAGCGATCCTTCTGCCTCAGCCTCCTGAGTAGCTGGGACTACAAGCACATACCACTGTACCTAGCTAATTTTTTAAATCTTTTTATTTTGTTTTATTTATTTTTTGAGACAGAGTCTAGCTCTGTCACACAGGCTGGAGTACAGTGGCGTGATCTCAGCTCACTGCAACCTCTGCCTCCCAGGCAAACAATTCTCCTGCCTCAGCCTCCCATTCAGATTACAGGCGCCTATCACCACACCCAGCTCATGTTTGTAGTTTTAGTAGAGACAAGGTTTCACCATGTTGGCCAGGCTGGTCTTTCCTGACCTCAAGTAATCTGCCCACCTTGGCCTCCCAAAGTGCTGAGATTACAGGCATGAGCCACTGAGCCCAGCCTAATTTTTAATTTTAATTTTTTTTTTTTTTTGGTAGAGACAGGGTTTTGCTGTGTTGGCCAAGCTGGCCTCAAATTCCTGAGCTCAAGCAGTCCTCCCCTATCGGCCTCCCAAAGTGCTGAGATTACAGGTGTGAGCCACCATGCCCAGGCTCACCTTTTCATAAAAGTCACAATTCACACGTTTTGCTTGGTAGGAAATATTTTTATAATAATAGTTCTGAAAAGCCACAAAAGTGCATTTTTACAAACTTAGGGGAAGGTGAGGTTCCTGGGATGGGGCCTCCTTCCTCCCAGCTTTGCTCTGTAATGCCGGTCTCCATAGGGGTCCCTGTTTGTCCCCCAAGGGGAGAGTGCAGCTTGGCCCGCACCTCCGCACCCCTCCCAATTCAAGCTCACAGCCCGCCTTTTCCCTGCCCCATCTCAGTGCAACAGGTGATCGAGAACCACATCCTCAAGCTCTTCCAGAGCAACCTGGTGCCCACTGACCCTGAGTGAAGGCTGACCGCGGGGGACTCAGACACTCAGGGAACAAAACGGTCGGCCAGAGCTGGGGAAACCCAGAACTGGCTTCAATGGCAGCTCCTGGACAGGCGGTGGGAGGGGACCCTTCCTAACAGGAACCAATAAACCTTCTGTGCAGAACTTGAGGGACTTTGCTGTGCTTCCTGGAGGGCTTCCTGGAGGAGGCAGCCCCCGGAGATCTCACACCTTCTCCCCAAGCACCCGCAGGTGGTAGATGACCACACGGCCAAAAAAGTCAGTGGCATCCTCAAATGTCACCTTCAGCCGGTCCACCTCAGCAACTGGAATGGGGAAGGTGTGAGCGTGGGCAGTCAAGGGAAACAGTTGATTTCTGGTTTCCCACCCACAGGCCCCCACCTCTCTCAGACCCAGCTTAGACTCTACCAATGTGATGGGCAACCTGTGGAGGCTGCAGGCCCCTTTAAGCCTCTCTCACAGAACAGGTGGTCATCAGCCCCATTTTACAGATAAAGTGATGGAGGCCTAGAGTCACATGTTCAAGGTCACACATCGGGGTTCCCATTCAGGTTTGGGTGCGTCCAAAGCTTCCAGAGGCACAGACCACCCACCCCAGAAGCAGGGGCAGGATATCTGAAGTGAGTTGTTGTCCTCAGGGTAGAAATCTACAATCTTGCGGAGGGCCTGACTGCCCTGTGAACCTGCAGCAGAGACAGGCACTGAGTGTCTAGGGCGACCCCTGGAACCCCTGCCACCCAGGGCCTCCTAGTACCTTCCAGGCAGCCCCGGCGACTGGAGAAGCCACCCTGAAACTGGATCTGCAGCTGGGAGACACGGATGAGCTGGGGAAACTCCAGTGTCACCCACTGGGAGGGGCCCTGGAAGCAGACAGGGAAACCGAGGCGCAAGCTCACTGCAGGCACAGAGCCCTGCGATGCCTCTCTCATTCGCAGAGTCTTTGGGGGGGGAGGGGGCGTGCTGGGGGAGAGGAGAATTCGGCACATGTTCCTTTCCTGGCCACCCGTGAGGGCCCCCTGACGTTCTCAAGGCATCCTGGACCCCTGAATCTGAGTCACCCCAGAGACCGAGGGTCGAGGGAGGCGCCTCACCTGGTCCGAGTTCCAACATGTCTCTTCGTTCTGGTCGAAAAGATGTTTTTTTCCAAACTGCCGGGTGTTGCGATTCAGCACCGAACTCACCCTGGAGGCAACAGGATCAGGGCGAAAACAAGAGGCTGAGCCCAGCTCTCAGCGTCGCAGAGGGTTCGACCCCAGGCTTAGGGCCTCACCACGGCCTGTCCCCACAGACTCTTACCTGCTCACTGTCTCTGCACAAACCAAAGAGTCGGTCATGTCGGTTCCACAAAACCTCGCAGGGCTTAGGATTTGGCGCAGCCTCGGTTCAAATCCCGGCTCCTCCTCAAGCCACAGGAGGCACGATCTTGGCCACGCCTTGGCCTGCACGTCCTCACCAGTAACTTAGGACGAGAACCGCCACTCCCTCGCCTGCCCCAGTCCTAAATGTCGCCTCGATCAATCCCCTGCCGGAAAATTTGGGAGAGGGGATCAGAGAAACCGCCAATGACCAGAGGTCCCGCCTTTCACAGGAAATAGATTTCCCACGGTTTTGGGGGGCGGTGGCTTTTTGTGCGAGCCTGTTTCTCCGCGAACAGCTCTTAGAGCCAAATCTGGGGACCCGGAACCGCGTGGGCTCGACGCATGCGTGTTGTAATTCAGGCCCCGACCGCGGTCGCTCTTGGGGCGGGGCTTGATTCGACCCCGCCCCTTAATCACCGCGTCTTAAAGGGCCTGGGTTCAATGATTGAATTTCCCTTGGTTCCCTTGAAGCTGTAGGGAAAAGGCTGGCTGCGCGCGGGGCGCTGTCCCTGGGCGTCCGAAGGTGTAGAGCACTGATTTTGACTGATTTTTGAATGAGAGAGACTTCTTTTTTATTTTTATTTTTTTGAGACAGGGTATCACTCTGTCGCCCAGGCTGGAGTACAGTGGTGCGATCTCGGCCCACTGCGACCTCTGCTTCCCAGGCTCCAGCAATCCTCCTGACCCTCAGCATCCCGAATAGTTGGAACTGGCAAGCGCGCGCCACCACGGCCGGCTAATTTTTTCTTTTTGTAAACATGAGGTTTCGCCATGTTGCCCAGACTGGTCTCGAACTCCTGGGGTCAAGCGATCAGCCCACCTCAGCCTCCCAAAGTGCTGGGATTACAGGCGTGAGCCACCGCGCCTGGCCAGAGACACTTCCTATGACGATGTCCTTTTTCCCACTCCGAGAAGTCGGCTGCATCTAGTCCCTAACTGCCAAATGCAGCCTGAGAATCCCTGAACTTCACTGCCTCCCGGAGGCCAAAGGCAGAGCTGTGGAAAGGGCCTCCATGTTGGGAGTATCGGAAGTCCTCATCAACCCCTTGTGTTCTTGTTGGGACAGAGGACCCCTGGCTTCCAAGTTTGTCTTCCCCAGAAAATGCTACTGGGACATCAAGGAAGGCTTCTTGGAGGAGGGAGCACACGAGATGGGTGTTTGTTTGCTTGGTTTTTAGGACGGAGTCTTGCTCTGTTCCACAGGCTGGAGTGCAGTGAGGCGATCTCAGCTCACCACAACCTCCACCTCCTGGGGTCAAGCGATTCTCCTGCCTCAGCCTTGTAAGGTCTGACCGTGCCATGGATGGCATGGTGATCCCTGTGACGTGCACAAACACCTCTGGAGGGCCTTCAGGAATTAGAATACCTGAAGTAGGCCAGGCGTGGTGGCTCACGACTGTAATCCAAGCACTTTGGAGGCCAAGGTGGTCAGATCCCCTGAAGTCGGGAGTTCAAGACCAGCCTGACCAACATGGTGAAACTCCGTCTTTATAAATAAATAAATTAATTAATTAATTAAAAAAAAAGAATACCGGAAGTAACTGGAAAGTGGAGGGACCATTAACCCCTGTGGTGCCTAACTAACCTGGCACATTCCTCTCTTGTTTCTTTTTCCAGCCTCAATTGACAAGGCCATTGGACTTTATAACTGTAAGGGACCTTGGTCAACCTCGTGACTTCAGATCCTATGACCCTCTCCCAGCTTGCAAACCCATGACACCCTCTCAGCTTGCAAAAAACCACCCTACACTAACTTTCCACTGCTTACCCCAAACCTATAAAACCAACTCCTATTCCTTCGCCCTCCTCTGACTCACTTGTCCCACTCAGCCTGCCTGCACCAGGGAATAAACAGCCATGTTGCTCACACAAAGCCTGTCTGGGGGAGTCTCTTCGTTCACAGCACGTGTTTTAACAGCTTCCCAAGTAACTGGGACTACAGGCACGTGCCACCACATCCGGCTAATTTTTGTATTTTTTAGTACAGATGGGGTTTCACTATGTTGGCCAGGCTGGTCTCAAACTCCTGACCTTGTGATCTGCCGGCCTCGGCCTCCCAAAGTGCTGGGATTACAGGGGTGAGTCACAACGCCCAGCCTGCGAGGTGGGTTTTGAAGCATGAACAGTTTTCCAAGCCAGATTACACAAAGCCTCAGATACCAGGCTGCAGATTTGGTTCGCTGATTCAGTAGACAGCTCCTGCAACCTCTGCTGTCAGTCTCATGCCCAGCCCTGTGCTGGATGATACTGGGGACAGCAAGAGGCCTCAGCTCCAGACCTGTCCCAGAGGAGCCCTCGATCTGGGCGAGACAGAGGTAGACGTAGACACTCCTAGCCACGAGGGAGAGACAGGGCTAGAGGAACAGGGGCTCTACCTGGAGGAAGAGCTTCCTGGGAGAGGGGATATTGGAACTACACCTTAATAGCGGGTGAGGGGGCCAGGAATTCACAAGGGTGAGAAAATCTGGAGTGGGGAGGGTGCTTAGCATAAGCAAAGGCCTAATTGGGTGAAAGACCATGAATTTGAATAAAATATGTGGAGCCACTTCCTGCTGGGCCTGGAGAAGTCGGGAAGGTGTTGGTGAAAGGGCGGGACACCATCCTTTCTGCATGAATGGAGGGTTCCAAGACAGAGCAGCCACTGGCAGGAGACTGTTGTTCCTGGCTTTAGCTAAATGGTCTGGCAGCCAGCTCCTTTCTTCAAGGGCTGAAGGAATGGTCCTCCTGGCATCCTGCTAGCGTCTGCTGAAACCCACCCCAAGGCGGAGGCGTGTGGGGGGAGCTGGCGGCGAAAGTGGGTCACAGCAGAAGGCCTGTCCCTTCAGGCCCTGCCTGCCAGAGCTTTCCACATTTAGACAGTCTGGTGCCATCCAGACCCAACTTTGCTGGTCTCAGGGCTGGGGCTGGAGGTGACAGGAAACCCTACCCCCAACCTCACCCCCTGGAGGAAGTTAGGAAGAGCAGGGACCCCAGAGAGCTCAGATCTGGTTCAAATCCTGGCTGGACCACTCATTGGCTGTGTGACCTTACAAAAGCACCTTGACCTTGCTGAGCCTCAGTGTTCTCATCTGTGAAATGGGGGGGAATTCTATTAACTGTCGGAGAACTCCGTAGGTTCTTCAGGTTGACACGTAGCAACAGTAGCTGACGTGCACTGAGTCCACTGTGTATCTGACTTGAAGCCATGTTCCATCTCCACCCACTGGCTGGTTAAACCTTCCATGGCTGGTCCCTGTCATTCCCATTTTATAGCCGAGGACACATCAACTTAGCCAAGGCCCCCCGGTGAGGATATGCATGGCTCCAGGGCTCTCCACACCACTCCTCCTGGCTTTGGCGTGCGGCCTCCTTGCCCACGGGTTTGAGGCCAGCTCCATACCCTCTTCCCGCCTCCTCACCCCACTGGCGCCTGGGCATGAAAGAGCCTCCTGTTTCTCCAGGGAATTAGCAGCTCTGGGATCCCAGCAGGGCAGCCAAAAATGGTCCATTCATTCGCTTGAGTGAGGAGAGACTAAGGGCTCCCACCCCCACCCCAGGGAATGGGGCAGGGAGGGCTCAAGGTCTAAAAGCAGCTCCTCTGGTTCACTTGGGGAAACTGAGGCACAGAAAAGCGAAGTCATTTGGCCAAGATCACCAAAGGGAACTGGGATGCCAACCCCAGTCTGACTCTTGAGTTCTCCTAACTGGGCTGAGTTCAGCATTTTTCTTGGGAGAAATTGGAGGCTCAGAGGGGGTCAGGGATTTGCTGAAGTCACGCAGCAAGTTTGGGTAGCAGGGACTCTCTGCCTTGGTGGTGTCTGGGGAGGCAGCACCACCAATGCAGAAAACAGGTCCTTCTGTCCGTGATTTCATTATTCTGGAGCAAGGCAGGGAATGGCCCTCAGCTAGCTTCAAGCCTCAGTTTCCCCACTGGGAAATGGATGCAATAATTTCCCTAAGGTCTTAGCCTGGGGTATCTGCAAGGGAGGGTTTGATGGGATTCCCTGAACCTGGTGACCCCCATCCGGCAGGCCTGGGTCTGATTTATCTACTGGGGCCCATCAGGACCCTCCCGGAGGAGGCTCACACAGTGCTAGCTGGGGTTATGAGTCCTGGTACAGTGCAAGCCAGGGTCCCACTGGAGGTGACAGCGGGAGTGGGAGGGTTGGCTGGGTGTGCAGGGATTCAGGTGGGGCTGCATGTTGTGTGTGGCTGGTTGTAGCAGTGGCTGGGAGGGCTACTGATCTCAGGGTTGGTGGCATTGGTGGCGTTGGTGTGAAGCGAACATGGCTGTGTGCTCACTACCTGTGGGTGTGTCTGTGGCTGGAAACCTGGCTGGGTGTGAGCAACGTGGGGCCAATGTGGACTGTCTGCTGCTGGCAGAAAGGTGAAGGGGTAGTGGGTGTGAGCAGCAGTGGGTGTGTTTGCACGTGGAGGGACTCTGGTGCAGCCCAGCTCATAGCTTCGCCTTTGGTTGTGGAGCAAGTGTGACTGGCGTGTGGCCCAGGCCAGGTATGGCTGTGTGCGGCCTGACCAGGTCGGTTGTGTATGTGATTGTGTGTGGCCTGGTGTGGTTGTGCATGACCGGGTGTGACTGTGTGTGGCCAAGAGTGATTGTGTATGGTCAGGTTTGGTTGTGCATGGTTGGTGAGACCTGTGTGCGGCCCAGTGTCGTGCATGGCTGAGAATGGTTGTGCATGGCTGGGTGTGGTTGTGAATGCCTGGGTGTGGTTGTGCATGGCTGGGTGTGGTTGTGTATGCTGGGTGTGGTTGTGCATGGCTGGGTGTGGTTGTGTATGCCTGGGTGTGGTTGTGCATGGCTGGGTGTGGTTGTGCATGGCTGGGTGTGGTTGTGTATGGTGAGGTTGGTTGTGCATGGCTGGGTGTGGTTGTGTATGGCTGGGTGTGGTTGTGCATGGCTGGGTGTGGTTGTGTATGCTGGGTGTGGTTGTGTATGGTGAGGTTGGTTGTGCATGGTTGGTGAGACCTGTGTGTGGCCAGGTGAGGCTGCATGTGAGCCACCTATGCTGCTCACGTGGCTGGGGTATGGCTGAGCTGTGACTGTGTGTGTCAGTGGTTGTTGGTGGCATTATGTGTGACTTACCCATGCGTCACTTTGGGTATGTTCAGAGGCACTTTGGAGTCACTGTCCACCCCTGAGACCCAGCTCTCTTGGAGGGTCCAGCCTCCATCAGCACCTCTGCTCTGGTCTTCTAGTCCTGTCTCCCACCCCTCCCCCACTGGCAGCAGCCTCTGGCCCAGGGCCTCAATGGGGTGGCAGGGACAGAGAAGGCAGTCAGGGCTGGGGAGGGGTGCCCAATCCCAGCTCAGGCCTATAAATAGCTCTTTGAGCCCAGTAGATTCCCAGGCAAGGTTGCCTCATTCAAGCCCCCGGCAACAGCCCACCACCGGGCCCCAGGCCAGCCCCTCTAAGCTCAGCCCTGGCACCAGTGAGGGGCAGTGGGGAGGGGGGCAAGGGGTGGCGAGGAGTGGAGAAGCAGGGGGAGCAGAGGGATGCGGGGATTTGGGGTTGGGGGTCAGCTCTGTGGCCACAGACCTGGGCTCCCCCGGTCTCTACTCACACTATACATCCTTCCTGAGCCTCAGTTTCCCCAGCAGCAGCCCCCTGTCTGTGTGTTTACTTCCCATGTCATTCTCTGAGCAACTGATAATGTGGAGACATTAATTATCCCCTATTTTATTTATTTATTTATTTATTTATTATTTTATTTTATTTATTTATTTATTTTTAATTTTATTTTTCCCAAGATGGAATCTCACTCAGTCACCCAGGACGGAGTGCAGTGGCGCGATCTCAGCTCACTGCACCCTCCGCCTCCTGGGTTCAAGCAATTCTCCTGCCTCAGCCTCCTGGGTAGCTGGGATTATAGGCGCCCACCACCACACATGGCTAATTTTGTATTTTTAGTAGAGACGAAGTTTCACCATGTTGGCCAGACAGGTCTCAAACTCCTGACCTTGTGATTTGCCCGCTTCAGCCTCCCAAAGTGCTGGGATTAAACGTGTGAGCCACCGTGCTCAGCTCACCCCCATTTTATTTTATTTTATTTATTTTTGAAATAAGACCAGAGTGGAGTGGCGAGATCTTGACTCACTGCGGCCTGAATCACCTGGGCTCCAGTGATCCTTCTCCCTCAGCCTCCAGAGTAGCTGGGACCGCAGATGTGTGCCACCCTGCCCTGCTAATTTTTAAATTATTTTTTGTAGAGATGGGGGTCTCACTATGTTACTCAGGCTGGTCTCGAATGCCTGGGCTCAAGTGATTCTCCCCCCTCTGACTCCCAAAGTGCTGGGATTACAGGTGTGAGCCACCGGCACCCAGCCTGTCCCCATTTTAGATGGGGAAACTGAGACACAGAAAGACAAGATGGCTCACTCAGAGTCACATCGTTACGAGTGGCAGGAAGGGGGTTTGAACCCCGGACTTGTGGAGGCTGAGCTACTCAGTTCTCATGCACTCACACAGCCACTCTCAGAGTCTTCCCCAGTGTGAGCCACAGCCATTCCCCCAGCACACCCCAGCCTCACTGACTAGTCATCTCATGCTGTTTGGGTGCTGCTGACACAGCTGTCACCTACAGACACATCGGCTGGGATCCTTGACCTCAGTCTCTCCTCTGTGACACAGAGTCAGACAGTCAGTGCAGCTCTCTGCCCTATCATCTTGGAACCCAGGACTACCCCTTGCTCCCCTGGGGTCCTCCTTTATCCCTCATTCACTCCTACCTTTCTTTGATATTCTTTTTTGTTTGTTTGTTTGTTTTTGAGACAGAATCTCGCTCTGTCACCCAGGCTGGAAGGCAGTGGCACAATCTCAGCTCACTGCAACCTCCACCTCCCAGGTTCAAGCGATTCTCCTGCCTCAGCCTCCTGAGTAGCTGGGATTATAGATGCGCACCATCATGCCCGGCTAATTTTTGTATTTTTAGTAGAGACAGGGTTTCGCCATGTTGGCTGGTCTGGTCTGGTCTCAAACTCCTGACCTTAGGTGATCTGCCTGCCTCAGCCTCCCAAAGTACTGAGATTACAGACAAGAGCCACAGCGGTGGACCTACTTTCTTTCTTTCTTTTTTTTTTTTTTTTTGAGATGGAGTCTCGCTCTGTTGCCCAGGCTGGAAGGCAGTGGCCCAATCTTGGCTCACCGCAACCTCCACCTCCCAGATTCAAGCGATTCTCCTGCCTCAACCTCCCGAGTAGCTGGGATTATAGGCGCCCGCCACCAGCCCTGACTAATTTTGTATTTTCAGTAGAGACGGGGTTTCGCCGTGTTGGCCAGACTGGTTTTGAATCCCAGCCCTTATTACCGTTTTTTTTTTATGGTGGTCAAATACATTAACATGAAATTCACCATCTTAACGTGTACAATTCAAGGCCAGGTGCAGTGGCTCACACCTGTAATCCCAGCACTTTGGGAGGCCAAGGAGGGTGGATCGCTTGAAGTCAGGAGTTCAAAACCGGCCTGGCCAACATAGTGAAACCCTGTCTCCACTAAAAATACAAAAATTAGTCAGGCATGGTGGCACACCTGTAATCCCAACTACTCGGGAGGCTGAGGCAGGAGAATCACTTGAAACCTGGGGACAGAGGTTGCGGTGAGCTGTGATCTTGCCACTGCACTCCAGCCTGGGCAACAGAGTGAGATTCTGTCTCAAAAGAATAAATAAATAAGTAAAATAAAGTGTGCAATTCAGTGGCATTAAGTACATTCACATTATTGTGCAACCATTACCTCTAGGTCCAGAACATTTTCATAGATCTTCCTGCCTCAGCCTCCCGTCTAGCTGGGACTACAGGCGTCCACCACCATGCCCAGATAGATTTTTTTTTGTAGAGTCAAAGGGGGTCCCCCTTTGTTGCCCAGGCTGGTCTCGAACTCCTGGCCTCAAGGGAGTCTCCCATTTCGGCCTCCCAAAGTGCTGGGATTACAGGCGTGAGCCACCGTGCCCAATGCGACTGGACATTTCTACAAATGGAGTCATACACTATTTGGCCTTCCGTGTCTGTCTTCTTTCACTCAGCATCATGCTTTCAAGGTTCATCCATATTGTAGCATTCATCAGTGCTTCATTTCTTTTTATGGCTAATATTCCATTGTACGGATCTAGGCTTATTTATGTATTTATTTTAGAGATGGAGTCTTGCTCTGTCACCCAGGCTAGAGTGCAATGGCATGAGCACAGCTCACTGCAGCTTCGACCTCCTGGGCTCAGAGGATCCTCCTGCTTCAGGCCCCTGAGCAGCTGGAACTACAGGCGCGTGTCCACCCTGTCCAGCTAATTTATGTATTTTTCTTTTGTAGAGAAAGGTTTTTGCCATGTTGCCCAGATGGGTCTCAAACTCCTGAGCTCATGGAATCCTTCCACCTCAGCCTCCCAAAGTGCTGGGATTCCAGGCGTGAGCCACTGCACCCAGCCTTGGATCTAGGCTTTTATATATTGGGATCTCCAGGCTGGGTGAGGTGGCTCCTGTCTGTAATCCCAGCAATTTGGGAGGCTGAAGCATGCGGATCATTTGAGGTCAGGAGTTCGAGACCAGCCTGGCCAACACGGTGAAACCCCATCTCTACTAAAAATACACAAATTAGCTAGGTGTGGTGGCAGGTACCTGTAATCCCAGCTAATCTGGAGGCTGAGGCAGAAGAATCGCTTGAATCCAGCAGGTGGAGGTTGCAGTGAGCCAAGATTGCACCACTGTACTCTGGCCTGGGTGACAGAGCAAGACTCTGACTTAAAAAAAAAAAAAAAAAAAACTCGGGGCGAAGTTGCTCACGCCTGTAATCCCAGCACTTCAGGAGGCCAAGGAAGGCGGGAGATCGAGACTATCCTGGCTAACACGGTGAAACCCGGTCTCTACTGAAAAAAAAAAAAAAAATTAGCCAGGCTGTGGTGGCAGGGGCTTGTAGTCCCAGCTACTCAGGAGGCTGACGCAGGACAATGGCTTGAACCCGGGAGACTGTGCCATTGTGCTACAGCCTGGGCAACAGAGCGAGACTCCGTCTCAAAAATAAAAAATTAGGACTGGGTGCCGGTGGCTCACGCCTGTAATCCTAGCACTTTGGGAGGCCGAGGTGGGTGGATCACCTGAGGTCAGGAGTTCAAGACCAGCCTGGCCTTCATGGTGAAACCCCATCTTTAAAATAAATAAATAAATAAATAAAATAAATTTAAAAATTAAATGAAATTAAAAAAAAAAGATTGGGGTCTCATGACAGGGACACGCTTATGCCTCTGCAAAAAGCAAAATTCTTCCTGTGTTAACAGCAGTACCCAATCCGTGGTGCTCCATAAATGCTGATTGGACAAAGATGAATGAATGAATGATACAATCTAGTTGGAGCAGCTGAAAACAGCTCCCGGGTGTCACACACCCGGGCTCCCTCTCCTTACCAGCTATGTGACCAAAGAGTCTCCCCGTCTTGTCTGTGCCTCAGTTTCCTCTCTGTAAATGGGGTAGACCAGTAATTGCAGCCAAAACCGCTTTGAACGTTAGCCCTGGAGAGTCAGGAAGGGCAAGGTTCGAATCGCAGCTCTGCCTCTGTGCGTGACCTTTGGAAGCAACTTCACCTCCTTTGGGCTCAGTTTCCTCACCTGTAAAATGGGACAGCCTCATCCTGGGCGTATTGGGAACGTTTATTGCTGTTCCCGGGGCGAAGAGAATCGGAGGGGAGTCAGTGCAGTCTTCTCCTGGGTGCGGTGAGTGTCCAAAAAGTGGGCAAGGGTGGGGATTTTAGGCAGGGGGAGCCCCCTCCCTCGCGCAGCCGGAGGCCTTGGCTGGCGGGGGCGCATGCGCAGAGCGGCCTCGCGGCCCCTTTATAAGCGCTGAGGCGGCGCTGGGGCGAGCGGAGCGCAGGGCGCAGGGGCTGGACCCGGCGCGGAGCTGGCTGAGCCGGAGCGCGGCGTCCTTTGTGCCGGGCGGCCGCCCCGGGATGCGTCCGAGCTAGGAGCCAGGTGGGGGGTCCGTGAGGGGGACGCGCTGGGGGAAAAGACTTTGGGATTAGAGGCAGAGCCCGGGATTAGGGAGAGGACCTGAGACCAGGGAGAAGCCCCCAGAATGAGGAGGGGGGCTGAAGCGGGGGAGGGGAACCCCGGGTTGAGGAGGGAGCGCAAACTGGGAGGGGGCTTGAAAATGTCAGGTGGACACACATTTTGGGGGGAAGGTTGTCCGTGGAATCCGGAGACAACCCCACGGTGGGGAGGGGGCTGGGCTGGGGGTGGGTCTCAGGATTGGGGAGGGAGCAATGGGAAACAGGGCTAGGGGAGGGGCCCCCCCGAGTTTGGAGAGAAGAGGACACCCAGATGCTGAATGGGGGACTCCACAACAGGGCACCCCCGTGTCTCAGCCGAGACACCCTAGGATTTTAAGTGGGGATTCCCAATTTGCGGATGGAGGATTCCGGGCCGGACTGCAGTGGGGAGGGGGCCCCCCAGATCGGCCTGAGCCCAGTGGAAGGGTGTCTGCCCGGAGAGCGACCGGCCTTGAGGAAGGGGCGCCCTGCCGTCTCCCTGTCCTTTTGGGTTAGGTCAGGTCACCCCGTTCTGACTCGGGGAGGAGGTTCTGGGGGGCCCCCTCCCAAGGTGGTTCCCCGTTGTTCCCTCGTTCCCTCAGACCTTGAGTTGAGGTGTTGTCCCTTACCCAGGAAACACGCTGGGTGTCCCAGGTGAATGGTGGGGTGGGGGTCCCCCAACTATGGTTCCCCAGCTATGGATCCCCAGGACCTGTGAGGGATACCAGTTCAGAGATGGGGGCTGTCCCCCAGCACCTCCACATCCTCCTACATCTCCACAGCATGACACAGACCCCTACCCCCACCCCCTTCAGTTCCACCTGTCCATACGGACACATATGGAAGCCCTGGCTTGGTTTGGGGGCACAGGTGCTGGGAAGTAAGGGGCTGGGACCCCAGGCCCTGTCTGGGCAGGAGCGACCCCCATCCCTACGCACGGGGCTTTGTTCCTCTCAGGCAACATCAATGAGAAACAGCCAGGCCAGGGAGAGGGTTGGCGCTGGGCCCCAGCGGGGGACGTGGGGGGCGGGGCGGGCAGGGAGGGGTGGGTGCACTGTGGGACCCCAGAACCCAGCCGTCGCGATGGCCGGGGGACATTTCAAAATCTAAGTTCCCCCTCAAGGAGGTGGGGGTTTTGTGTGTGTGTCCACCCAAGACAGGTGGGGAGGGGAATGTGCCCAGGGGTTCTAGGGTCCCCTGTGAGTCTGGTGTGACTGTGGTTGTGTCTTTGTTGGAAAACTTGTGCCGAGGGCCACATCACCATGTGGCAAAATGATGAGTGCTCATCAGTCACCGCGGCCACATTTTTTTGTGGTTTGTGCCAGGGGCTGGCATTGCCGTGTGAGTGAGTGAGGAGCTATGTCTGATGCTGTTCCGTTCATCGAGGGGTTTATGTGGGGGGGGCCCAAGACTGTGGGTGTGTGTCTTTGTGCAGAAGACACGCCGCCTGTCTTGTGAGTGCCCATATTGTCTCTCTTTGTTAATGTTACTGTGAATCTGTGTGAGTGTGTGTCTCCCCGGGGTCTGTGTCTGGGGTGTGTGGCTGTGTGTGTCCCGTGTGTGTACGTGAAGGGACCAAGGGTTCTTTCCACGCGATTGGCAGTGTGCGCCCTGGGCATGGGGGTGTGGGATGTGGTCTGTGTTCAGAGTTGGGGTGCAATCAGGGAAAGCATGAGCAGGGGCTGAAGTCCCCAAAAGGCAGCCCATCTCCCTTTCTCCTCCACGGAGTTCCACACTCACACCCATGCACACTAATACACCCTGACTCTCCGGTCAGAAACACACCCATGTGCGCACAGCCCCTGCCGAGGGTCACTCAAACCCACACATCCACAAATCACACTAGGTCCCATGCGCTCCACCTGGTGCATGGAGCTGCTGTGGGCCCGCACACACGGCATGCACACACCACAGGTCACAACTGCCTGCACACCCTTGCCAGGACACAACATCCCAGACACACACCCAGTCACACTCACAAATGCCCATTGGCAAACTCACCCTCACTCAGTGCTGACTGAGACTGGAGGTGGGAGTGAAGGAGAGGACACACACACACACACACTCATACACACACACACTCATACACACACACATTCACATTGACCGAAGCTGCCCCTCCTCCAGCACCCCGCAGGCCCCTGCTTGCATATGCATGAGGCTCTTACATTATTCATGAGGGCACGGGCCCCAGACAGCTGTGTAAATGCTCATCTCTGGCCGCCCTGGGGAGGAGGTATTTTAAGAGAAGGGTGTGGGTGTGTGAGGGTGCAAGTGGAAGGGAGTGGGAGGGTGTGTGGGGAGTGTGTGCACCTGAAACTGTGTCTGTCACCATGTTGGGCAACCTCAGTATATTTTTAGTGTATACATGTGGCTTTGTGTCTAAAGAGCTGTTTTTAAATTTAACATTTCTAGGACTTTACAAGTCTTAGGTCATTTCATTCTCACAGTAGCTGTAGGCAGTACTTGCTGGATTATCTCCATTTTAGAGGTGGGGAAACTGAGGCACGGAGCGATTGAAGCAACTTGTCCTGGGTTAGAAGCAGGGCTATCTGGATGTAGTCTGACCTCTTAAGTGTGTGTGTGTGTGTGTGTGTGTGTGTGTGTGTGAATTCTCTGGCCTCGTCCCCTCCTAAAGCCCTGTTGGGGGCAGGTGCAACCTGCAGTCCTGTCTCTCTCTAATACCTGGCCAGGCCTGAAACAGCCATGAGGGGACCCCACACTTGCTCGGGGTTCTAAGGGGAAGAAACGAAAACACCCTGAGATGAAGGCAGAGGTTGCTGAGGTTTACAAGTTGGTAGTTGGGGGCACAGGCCCAGGGTCTGGCCTTGACCTCTATCCTGCTGTGCAGCCTGAGGCAAACCTCTAGCCCTCTCTGGTCCCTGAGGCATCCTGTTAGCTGGCGGGAGGCAGGGGTAGACCAGGTGGGCTTTGCCGTTGCTTTGCGCCTCAGAAGTTCAGCACCACGGACAGGTCCTAGGCCGGCCTCCCAGCCGGGAAGGAAAACTGAGGAAAGGACAGCTATCCTCTACAACCTTCCATTCTGGACTCCGTTCACACCCCCTCCTCAGGGATAATTTCTTATGGGGGCGGGGTGCAAGGGCTGGGTTTGCAGATGATGTTCTAATTTCCCACCTGCGCCTGCCTCCTGAGCCCTGGTGAGGGGGATTCGCAGGGGTGGGAGGTTTTGGCGAGGGACCACCTCCCCCGAATTTCTAGGCTCTGGAAGAATGTAAGGTCAGGAAGTGCACTGCTGTGTTCCAACGACTGGCATGGGCTTTGCTCACAATAGGTACTTAATAATTGTCCACTTTATGGCCATGGGTCCTAGCCCCTATAGGGAATTGGACCCACAACTGAAATTTCTCTGTGGGCCTAAGAAGCATCTTTGTTGGGCCTTGTGAAGTCAGGGGGAGGATGGGTGGGCAGGGGTGAGCCCCTTCCTCCAGCTGGGAGTTGGCGGCTCCTCCAAAAATCCCAGAAACCAAGAATAGAATCTTGGTGACAACCAAATCCTGGAATTGAAGCTGCGAATCGTGTCAGCCAGCAAACCCAGATTAAAGGATGGCTTGGAGGCCAGCCTGCTGCCTGGACTGGGGATGCTGGGAGGACTGGGATTGACTGGTGCCCTCTAGCAGCTGCCAGTCTGATGGAGGAGGCTGACTTGAAAAGTGGTATTTCAATCTTGGCTATGTTAAGGTCAGTAATAATAGCAGTAGCTAAAAGGTGCCCCTTTCTGCACGAGGCAGTTCTAAGCATTTTACAGATATTGACTCATCCATTCCTTTTCAACCACCTGATGTTATCACCATCTGACCCACCAAGAAAGGAAGGCACAGAGAAGGTAAGCAATTTGGCCAAGGTCACACACAAGGAACAGTGAGCCTATCCCAGATTTGATTCACTACAGCACCCAGGCTTCTGACCACAAGACTTCTCGAGCTGTCATCCAGGCTGGAGTGTGGTGGTGTGATCATAGCTCACTGCAGCCTTGAACTCCTGGGCTTCAGCAATCCTCCCACCTCAGCCTCCTGAGTAGCTGGGACCTCAGGTGTACACCACCAGGCACAGTTAATTTTTTTTTCTTTTTTTTTTTTTTAGTAGTGATGAGATCTCACTATGTTGCCCAGGCTGGTCTGAAGCTCCTGGTCTCAAGTAATCCTCCTGCCTCAGCCTCCCAAAGTGCTGGGACTACAGGCGTGAGCCACCGTGTCCAGCCGCTGCTTGGATTCTGAGGTCAAGTGGCCCTGGGTTCAAATCCTGGCTCAGCACTTTACAGGCTCCCTCTGTGACCTTGAATAACACACTGGCCTCTCTGAGCCCTGATTTCCTGATCTGTGGAGTGGGGGAGTTGGTCCTACTGTGCTGAATGTCTGGGAGGGTTGGGCTTTGGCTCACTCCTCCCTTCCTTTCCATTTTGTTCCAGGTCCAGGATGGGGACCACGTTTGTCTGGGCCTTGGGCCTTTTGATGCTGCAGATGCTGCTCTTTGTGGCTGGGGAACAGGGTGAGTTGGTTTGTGGGGAGGGAGCGATTGGGGTCTGGGGGATGGACAAGATGGGACAGCTTTTGAATTCCAGAGCCTTCTCCTGCTGGTCTCCTGGCATGGGTTAGAGAATAAAATGAAAATAGATTTTAAAAGGTCTTTGAACAGTCAAAAGCGAACAAGATACCTAAGAGGTTATTTTTAGTCATTGTCAGCAGAAGCTGGAGGTTCCCGCCTCTCACCGTTTTGCTCAGATGAACTGGAGAGAGAGAAGGAAAGAAAGAAAGAAATGAGAATAGTGCAGAGATTGATTAGTGATGTCTGCCAAGGGTGGAGCAATGGAAGTATTGGTCTGTGTGCCTGCCTCTGCTGGTGGTCAAGAGCCCAGGTTTTAGAAATCCCTCACAGATTTGCTCTGTGACCTTAGGCAAGTATAATTATCTCTATGAACTTCAGTTTCCTCAACGCCCCCCCCCCAACAGAGAGAATGAGACATTGCTACTCTGCAGATGGTTATGAAAATCAAATTAGCTGATTGCTATAAAGTGCCTGTTATAAAGACAGTACTCCAGAAACACCGTGTCCTTCTCATTAGCTGTCTCTTGCTTTACCTTTCAGAAAAACTGAGACTTAGGAAAGGAAAATTACTCTCCGGGGGCCATACAGTGAGTCAGTGGCACTGGAGTGAAATCTCTGTCCTTGTAAAAATAAAGTGAGGGGCTGGGCACAGTGCTTTATGCCTATAATCTCAGCACTTTGGGAGCCTGAGGCAGCAGATCACTCGAGGTCAGGAGTTCCAGGCTAGCCTGCCCAACGTGGTGAAACTCTGTCTCTACAGAAAATGCAAAAATCAGCCAGGTGCATGCCTGTAATCTCATCTACTTGGGAGGCTGAGGCATGAGAATTGCTTGAACCTGGGAGGCAAAGGTTGCTGTGAGCTGAGATTATGTCACCCAGTCTGGGTGACAGAGCGAGACTCAAAAAAATAATAAGGGTGAGGGTAGTAGCTCACTCCTGTAATCCCAGCACTTTGGAAGGCCAAGGTGAGCAGATCACTTGAGGTCAGGAATTGGAGACCAGCGAGTCCAACATGGTGAAATCCCATCTCTACTAAAAATGCAAAAATTGGCCAGGCATAGTGGTGCATACCTGTAATCCCAGCTACTCGAGGCAGGAGAATTGCTTGACCTCAGGAGGCAGACGTTGCAGTGAGCTGAGATCACACCACTGCACTCCAGCCTGGGAGATGGAGCGAGACTCTATCTCAAAAAAATAAAGAAATAAAATAATAATAATAATAATAATAATAAAAACAAGGGGCCAGGCACAGTGGCTTATGCCTATAATCCCAGCACTTTGGGAGGCTGAGGTGGGAGGATTACCTGAGCCAGCAGCTTGAGGCTGCAGTGAATCGTGATCGTGCCACTGCACACCAGCCTGGGCAATATAGTGAGACTCTGTCTCTAAAAATAAAATTTTTAAAAAGAGGGAAATAGCAGTCCCTGCTTGGTTCTTGCCTCTGAGTCAAGCCCTCTCTCCACCTTCCCCAACCCAGGCACACAGGATATCGCCGATGCCAGCGAAAGGGGGCTCCATATGCAGAAGCTGGGGTCTGGGTCAGTGCGGGCTGCACTGGCAGAGCTGGTGGCCCTGCCCTGTCTCTTTACCCTGCAGCCACGGCCAAGTGCAGCCCGAGACGCCCCTCGGATCAAGTGGACCAAGGTGCGGACTGCGTCGGGCCAGCGACAGGACTTGCCCATCCTGGTGGCCAAGGACAACGTCGTGAGGGTGGCCAAAAGCTGGCAGGGACGAGTGTCGCTGCCTGCCTACCCCCGGCACCGAGCCAACGCCACGCTACTGCTGGGGCCGCTGAGGGCCAGCGACTCCGGGCTGTACCGCTGCCAGGTGGTGAGGGGCATCGAGGATGAGCAGGACCTGGTGCCCTTGGAGGTAACAGGTCAGTTGGGAGCAAAGGAGGGGCTGGGGGACTGGGAGAGGGAGGGCTGAGCCTGGAGCCCCCCCACTGAAGGTCACCTTAGAAATCACTCCCTGAGGCCTGACGCAGCGGCTCATGCCTATAATCCCAGCACTTAGGGAGGCCAAGGCGGGTGGATCGCTTGAGAACAGGAATTCGAGACCAGCCTGGGTAACATGGTGAAACCTCATCTCTACAGAAAATACAAAAATTAGCCGGGCATGGGGGCACATGCCGATAGTCCAGCTACTTGGAAGGCAGAGGTAAGAAGATCATTTGAGCCTGGGAGGTTGAGGCTACAGTGAGCTATGATCTTGCCACTGCCCTCCAGCCTGGATGATAGAAATCACTCTCTGGGCTGGGTGCGGTGGCTCATGCATGTAATTCCAGCACTTTGGGAGGCCGAGGCGGGCGGATCACCTAAGGTCGGGAGTTTGAGATCAGGCTGACCAACATAGAGAAACCCTGTCTCTACTAAAAATACAAAAAATTAGCTGGGCATGGTGGCGCATGCCTGTAATCCCAGCTACTTGAGAGGCTGAGGCAGGAGAATCACTTGAACCTGGGAAGCGGAGGTTGGAGTGAGCCAAGATTGTGCCATTGCACTCCAGCCTGGACAACAAGAGAGAAACTCCGTCTCAAGAAAAGAAAGAAAGAAAGAGAGAAAGAGAGAAAGCAAGAAAGGAAGGAAGGAAGGAAGGAAGGAAGGAAGGAAGGAAGGAAGGAAGGAAGGAAGAAAAGAAAAAGATCACTCTCTGAACAGAGATTCCCTTTCGATTCTTCTGACAAAGTCATAAAGAAAGTCTTTATGGTGCCTGTAATCCCAGCGCTTTGGGAGGCTGAGGAGGGTGGATCACTTAAGGTCAGGAGTTTGAGACCAGCCTGGCCAACATGATGAAACCCCATCTCTACTAAAAAAAAAAAAAAAAATTAGCCAGGCATGGTGGTACATGCCTGTAATCCTAGCTACTTGGGAGGCTGTGGCAGGAGAGCTGCTTGAACCTGGTCGGGAGAGGTTGCAGGGAGCGGAGATCGAGCCACTGCACTCCAGCCTGGGCAACAAAGTAAGACTCTGCCTCAGAAAAAAAAAAGTATTTATGGGTATTGCCTTGTCTTGAACACCCTTCCTTTTTAGCCATGAGGGAGGAGTCTCCAGCTCAGACTTCTGGAGGCCACAATATCTAGGCAGGATTTGTTTTTGTTGTTTTGAGATGGAGTCTCACTCTTGTTGCCGGGGCCGGAGTGCAGTGGTGCCGTCTCAGCTCACTGCATCCTCCATCTAGGTGGGTTTTGCTTTAAGTCAATTTTACAGTTGTCTGATTTTAAGTAAGACAAAAGATATTGGCTTTCTATTTAAAATAGAAGTAAAAAATTCCTTGTAATATACATTCAAGTATTTTTACATGAGGCAAGTTTTAAAAAGTAAGTTAATTAAAAATGTATATTAAATATTAAGCAAAGAACAGTTCTCAAATAACTGTTTAACCAATTCCTTTATTAAATTCTTCTTGTTGAGCTGAGCATGGCAGTGCACACCTGTATTCTCAGCACTTTGTGAGGCTGAGGCGGAAAAATCGCTTGAGCCCAGGAATTCAAGACCAGCCTGGGCAACATAGCAAGACCCTGTCTCTATTTTAAAAAAAGCAAAACAAAACAGGGATGGGGGCCCAAGGGTTCATGCCTGGAATCCCAGCACTTTGGGACACCAAAGGAGGAAGATCACTTAAGCTCAGGAGTTCAAGACCAGCCTGGGCAACACGGTGAGACCTTGTCTCTAGTAAAATTCCAAAACATTAGCCAGGCATGATGGTGTCTGCCTGTTGTCTTAGCTACTTGAGGGGGCTGAGGTGGGAGGATCGCTTGAGTCCCAAGAGATTGAGGCTGCAGTGAGCCCTGATCATGCCACTGCACTCCAGCCTGGCCAACAGAGCAAGACCCACTCTCAAAAATAATAATAATACAACTAAATAAGCCAGGTGTGGTGGCTCACACCTCTAATCCCAGCATTTTGAGAGACCAAGGCAGGAGGATTGCTTACGCCCAGGAGTTCAAGACTAGCCTGAGCAAGATGGTGATACCCCATCACTACAAAAACATATTTTTAAAAAATTAGCAGGGCATGCTAATGTGCGCCTGTAGTCCCATTTCCTCAGGAGGCTGAGATGGGAGGATCATTTGAGCCTGGAAAGTTGAGGCGGCAGTGAGCTGACATCGCACCACTGCACTTCAGCCTGGGTGACAGAGGGAGACCCTGATTCAAATAAATAAATAAATAGTCAAAAACTAAAAATAAAATAAAGAACAAGTTTTGGCACACGGTAAATTCTCAATAAATGACTCAACGAACGGATTGTTGTGCAGCAAACTCCTGTGGACTCCTGTTTCCCTTAACTTACGTTGACCTTGGGCAAGTCCCTGATTCCTGTCTTGGGGCTTAACCTGCATCCCCCCCAAACTGTGAACTGGGGACACAGTGTCTCGCCACATAGTTTATGGGGTCAACCAACCATCTCCTTTCAAAGGCCTCATTTCTCAAAATCGATAAAAGCTAAAAAAAACACACACACACATACACACAAAAACCGATTAGAGGTGAGGCAAGTGAATTCCACATCTAGGTGAGTTCCATTTCATTCATTCAGCCAAACTCTGCTTGTTGTTGTGTGAGGCAGAGTCTCACTCTGTCACCCAGGCTGGAGTTCCGTGGTGCGATCTCGGTTCACTGCAACCTGTGTCTCGAGGGTTCAAGCGATTCTTCTGCCTCAGCCTCTGGAGTAGCTGGAATTACAGGTGCACACAACTACGCCTGGCTAATTTTTATATTTTTAGTAGAGACAGGGTTTCACCATGTTGGCCAGACTGGTCTCTAACTCCTAGCCTCAAGTGGTCTGCCCACCTCGGCCTCCCAAAGTGCTGGGATTCCAGGTGTGAGCTGCCATTCCCAGACACTCGGCCAAACATTTATTGAGCACCTACTCTGTACTGGTCCAATGCTGAGGACACAAGGGCTCTCGGTGGGATAAGACACAGCAAAGTGTTTCATTTCTTTGTCTTGTTCAGCCATTTCTTTCATCCCTAAATCAGAATTTGAATCACAGTGAGCCTGTTATTGGTACTTCACATCCTGGCTTACATGTCACCTCCTCCAGGAAGCCTTCCAGGACCCCATTTCCAGGCCAGGCAAGGACCACATTTGGCCTCCGGTGGTGCTGCCTGTGCTTCTCTATCAGCGCATGCACTTAATTCCTAAAAGGCAGAATCTCTCTGTCAGCCTTCTCCACACCTCCTGCCACCTCCAGGGCCTAACCCTGGGTATGAAGAGTGCCATCTTTGGGGTCAGATCTCTCTGAATTTGAATTCTGGTTCTGCTTCTTCTTTGCTGCGTGGCCTGGACCTGTCCCTCAACCTTTCTGTTTAGTTTCCCCCTCTGGAACAATCGGATTTGTTGTAAGAGTTCGATAAGATAATCCTTGTAAATGTTTCTCTTTTTTGTATTTTGTATTTTTATTTTTTGGAGATGGAGTCTTGTTCTGTCTCCCAGGCTGGGGTGCAGTGGCTCAATCCTGGCTCACCACAACCTCCACCTCCTGGGTTCAAGCAATTCTCCTACCTCAGTCTCCTGAGTGTCTGGGATTACAGATGCGTGCCACCATGCCCAGCTATTTTTTGTTTTTGCTTTTTTGAGATGGAGTCTCACTCTGTCACCCAGGCTGGAGTGCAGTGGCACGATCTCGGCTCACTGCAACCTCCGCTTCCCAGGTTCAAGCGATTCTCTGCCTCAGCCTCCCAAGTAGCTAGGATTACAGAAGTGTACCACCACGCCTGGCTAATTTTTGTATTTTTATAGAGACAGAGTTTCACCATTTTGGCTAGGCTGGTCTCAAACTCCTGACCTCAAGTGATCCACCCACCTCAGCCTCTCAAAATGCTGGGATTACAGAAGTGAGCCACCACGCCCGGCTGTAAATGCTTTTCACATTGTAAATATTTGCTAACTTCTAACCCTTTATGGCCATTGTTACCAGTTTCCTCATCTGTAAATTGGGGGCATATGGATCTTGCTCCCCACCCTCGCCCCACACTGCCTGGTGCTGGGTCTATTATTATCAGACAGGGGTGGGGAGTCATTCTGCAAGAGGTAGGTCTGTTCTTGAAGATTCCGGCATAAGGCGCCCGCCCCCTATCCTGGATGTTTCCCCACAGGTGTTGTGTTCCACTACCGGGCAGCCCGGGACCGCTATGCGCTGACCTTCGCTGAGGCTCAGGAGGCCTGCCGTCTCAGCTCAGCCATCATCGCAGCCCCTCGGCATCTACAGGCTGCCTTCGAGGATGGGTTTGACAACTGTGATGCCGGCTGGCTCTCTGACCGCACTGTTCGGTGAGGGCCGTACACTCGGCAGGGAGATGAAGACTAGCCCATGGGGAAGGAGGTTCCTTGGGGGCTTCAGGAGCACACATCTGAGAGGGACCCTCCCCTTGTGTTGTCAGGTATCCTATCACCCAGTCACGACCTGGTTGCTATGGCGACCGTAGCAGCCTTCCAGGGGTTCGGAGCTACGGGAGGCGCAACCCACAGGAACTCTACGATGTGTATTGTTTTGCCCGGGAGCTGGGGGGTAAGTCTGGGGCTGGCAGGACCAGGCCCCTCCACCTCTCCCTGAGCCTCTATTATTCTCCCCGACTCCCATCTCTCCCTGGTCCTTATGCAACTCTCCTGTCTTTTATACCTCTCTAAACCTGCAGCCAAGACGTGAGCCCACCCATTCTCTGAGATTTCTATGCCTCCCTGAGCCCCACTCTCGCTCTGCGCCCCCTTCCTCTCTCTGATCCTCTTTCCCTCTCTGAACCCGTCCCCTCCCTGCCTCCCTGTCCCTACCCTGTTCCTCCTCTGTGAGCCCCCTTCACCGAGCCCCTCCCTCTCTCTGAAGCCCGACTTGCCCACGGGCCTGAGTTACTCTATTTGTAAAAAGAGGCTTAGCTCTGCATGAGAGGTAAAGACATCGATGGTCCTGGAGCTGGACGCCCTGCTGCGGTTGTCACCGCCTCTTTTAACCACCACTCTAACGCGTCCAGGTCGGGACTGCTTGGCGTTGGACCCACTTCCCGGGCTCCAAGGGAGGGTTCCCAGCCCCCCTGACCTCCACCCGCCCCTCCCACAGGCGAGGTGTTCTACGTGGGCCCGGCCCGCCGCCTGACACTGGCCGGCGCGCGTGCGCAGTGCCGCCGCCAGGGTGCCGCGCTGGCCTCGGTGGGACAGCTACACCTGGCCTGGCACGAGGGCCTGGACCAGTGCGACCCGGGCTGGCTGGCGGACGGCAGCGTGCGCTACCCGATCCAGACGCCGCGCCGGCGCTGCGGGGGCCCAGCCCCGGGCGTGCGCACCGTCTACCGCTTCGCTAACCGGACCGGCTTCCCCTCACCCTCCGCGCGCTTCGACGCCTACTGCTTCCGAGGTGCGTGCATCCCCTGGTGGCCGCGCCCCCAGGGCGTCCACTTTGGCGAAGGCCACGCCCCTAGAGCCTCTCCCAGACGAGGGACAGACAGGTGGAAGCCCGATCTGTGATAAGCCACGCCCCTGGGTGAGGGCCACGCCCCTTTCGACAGGTCTTTCCCTAGGAGCGTCCTGGGCAAAGGACGGGGCTCCAGAGGAGGCCACTCTGGCCGGAAGTCACCTTTGCTGGGTGGGCTGTATCCCCTGATATCTGGAGACCCCATAACCCTGAAAGACGCGCCCCTGCGTGGAGCATATTTTACCTAGAGCCACGCCCATAAGCATACACATCCCTGTGAAAGAGAAAATGCCTCAATTGGCCACCTCTGGGCTCCACACTGGGGCGGGAGCAGGGATGACCCTCGCCCTTGTTGGGGGGCAGTGGGGACAGCTTTAACATCAGTCCTAAGGAACCAAGTCCTCTAAGTAAGCTGCCCCAATCCTGGCATGGGCATACCATGCCCACTGGGCGCCTCCTGTTCCCGGGGAGGATCCGTCACCAAGGTGGAGTCGAACCCCTCAACAGGCAGACTCAAGTTCATGAGAGTCAGACACTGCCTGAGTTTTGCCCATGAGCCAAATTGTCCTTTTTTTTTCCTTTTCTTTTCTTTTGAGACAGAGTCTTACTCTGTCACCCAGGCTGGAGTGCAGTGGTGCAATCTCAGCTCACTGCAACCTCCACCTCCCAGATTCAAGTGATTCTCCTGCCTCAGCCTCCCGAGTAGCTGGGACTATAGGCATGTGCCACCACAACCAGCTAACTTCTGTATTTTTAGTAGAGATGGGGTTTCACCATGTTGGCCAGGCTGGTCTTGAACTCCTGACCTCAAATGATCCACCTGCCTCGGCTTCCCAAAATGCTGGGATTACGGATGTGAGCCACCACACCCGGCCCAAATTGTCTCTTGGGTCCTCACTATAGCCAGTTGACACTGATCCTGACAGTGACTCAGTTGGGCCCCAGCCTGAACAGTGGAGGTGAAAACTTTGCACTTCCCTCTCTCAGGCTGGGGGAATCTCAGAAACCACTCAGGTGTCATCCCTGCTCCCACGCCAGAGATGCACAGAAGGGTTGTGCTGCAGCATGCTGGAAAGAGGGTAGACTTCAAGCAGAACTTCCCAGGCAACCCCTGAACCTAACACCACCTCTTCTGCTTTCTCCCACAGCTCATCACCCTACATCACAACATGGAGACCTAGAGAGCCCATCCTCTGGGGATGAGGGGGAGATTGTATCAGCAGAGGGGCCCCCAGTTAGAGAACTGGAGCCCACCCTGGAGGAGGAAGAGGTGGTCACCCCTGACTTCCAGGAGCCTCTGGTGTCCAGTGGGGAAGAAGAACCTCTGATCCTGGCGGAGAAGCAGGAATCTCAAGAGACCCTCAGTCCTACCCCTGGGGAGCCCATGCTGGCCTCATGGCCCACTGGGGAAGTGTGGCAGAGCACGGTGGCCCCCAGCCCTAGCGACATGGGGGCAGACACTGCAGCTGGTTCACATACAGAGGTGGCCCCAACTGACCCTACGCCTAGGAGGATGGGGCGCTTCAAAGGGTTGAATGGGCGCTACTTCCAGCAGCAGGAACCAGAGCCAGGGCTGCAAGTGGAGATGGAGGCCGGTGCCCAGTCCCCCACCCCAGAGGCTGCGGGGAACCACGTGGAACCTCCGTTGGCCACGGCGGTCACAGAGATGTTGGGCAGTGGGCGGAGCCGGAGCCCCTGGGCCGATCTGACCAATGAGGTGGATATGCCTGGAGCTGGTGAGTTGCTCCGGGGAGGTAGACCTACCTGGGGATCTGAAGGCGAGGGTGGAGAGTTAGCCAGCGCTACACTCGGGATGGGGGAGGAAGCTCCAATCCCAGCTGGGTCCCCTTGACCCAGAAGCCCCCTCTCTCTTGGGCCTGGAGTCCCACCAAAGGGGCTGCTGAGAGATTATTGTAATGACTGCCTTGATGTTGTTGCAGGTTCTGCTGGTGGCAAGAGCTCCCCAGAGCCCTGGCTGTGGCCCCCCACCGTGGGTCCTCCCAGCATCTCAGGCCAAAGCAGGGCCCCTCTCCTGGAGCTAGAGAAAGCCGAGAGCCCCAGTGCCAGGCCAGCCACCCCAGACCTGTCTTGGCCCCCTAAGGAGGCCACTGTTGCAGCTCCTGGCCCTGCCCCCTGGGAGGCATCCCCCGTGCTCCCCTCCCCAGATCTCCCTATCATGGCCATGCTGCGTGGTCCCAAAGAGTGGCTGCTACCATTCTCCACCCCCACCTCCATCAAGGTCGATAGGGTTGAAGGGCACGGTGAGGCCACGGCCACGGCTCCACCATCCCCTGCTGCAGAGACCATGGTGTATTCCCTCCCTCCCTCTTCAAGCCTGACAGGACAGGCTGAAGAGCCCATGCCCACAACACCTGAGTCCCCCAGGGTAGACTTCAGAGAACCTGGGGAGACCAGCCCTGCCCAGCTCAACAAAGCTGAGCACCCCAGCTCCAGCCCACAGCCTTCTGTGGACAGGAATGTGGCTGCAGATTTTTTCCCCACTGAGACTGCCACTGAGCCCATGGGCCTCAGGGGCATCTCGGAGTCTGAGTCTGGGGTCTTCAACACAGCAGAAAGCCCCACTTCTGGCTCGCAGGCCACTGTAGATGAGGTGCAGGACCCCTGGCCTTCAATGTATAGCAAAGGGCTGGATGCAAGCCCCCCATCTTCCCCCACGGGGAGCCCTGGAGTCTTCTTGATACCCAAAGTCACCCCAAGTTTGGAGCCGTGGGTTGCTCCAGATGAAGGAGCCACTGTGAGTCCCACGGAGTCCATAGTCACGCCGGCCCCCCGTGATGCTAGTGGAATTTGGGAACCTGGATCCCAGCTGTTTGAAGAAGCCGAAAGCACGACCTTGAGCCCTCAGGTGGCCCTGGATACAAGCATTGTGACATCCCTCACAACCTTAGAGCAGGGGGACAAGGTTGGGGTTCCAGCTATGTCTACGCTGGCCTCTTCAAGCTCCCAACCCCACCCAGAGCCAGAGGACCAGGTGGAGACCCAGGGAACAACAGCAGCTTCAGCGTCTCCGCATCAGAGCAGCCCCCTGGGGAAACTGGCTGTGCCTCCTTGGATACCGACTGCAGCCAGTGTGAGTGAGGCTGCCTCAGTTTCCTCAGGGGAGCCTACAGTGCCATGGGACTCCTCCAGCACCCTGCTGCCTGTCACCCTGGGCACAGAACACTTCGAACTGGAGGTCCTGGCAGGGAGCCCAGGTGTAGAGAGCTTCTGGGAGGAGATGTCGAGTGGAGAGGAGCCAGCCACCCCAGACCTGCCAGGGACCCCAATGAATGAGGGTGCGGAGGAGGGTGAGTACAAAGTCCCAGGGCTCTGTCCAGCTCTCCATGGTCAGGGATTGGGGAGCAGGGGCTAGAGGAGCCCAGAGCAGGGAGGGAGGTTGTCCTTGGGGATCTGGAAGCTTTCTAGTGGGGCATGATGCTGGAAGTAGGAGCTTATCAGGTGGAGTTGAATTTCAGAAAGGACATTCCTGGCACAGACATTCCTGGCAGAGGAAAGAGCACCGGGAAAGGCCAGGAAATGAAGTAGTACTTGGGCACAGAGCATACATCCCAATGACCAAAATGCAAGAGTGGTGAGTGGCCAGGTGCGGTGCTCACATCTGTAATCCCAGCACTTGAGGAGGCTGAGGCGGGTAGATCACTTGAGGTTAGGAGTTCGAGACCAGCCTGGCCAACATGGCGAAACCCCGTCTCTACTAAAAATACAAAAATTAGCCAGGCATGGTGATACACGCCTGTAATCCCAGCTACTGGGGAAGCTGAGGCACGAGAATAGCTTGAACCTGGGAGGCGGAGGTTGCAGTGAGCTGAGACCAAGCCACTGCACTCCAGCCTGGGTGACCAAATGAGATTCTGTCTCAAACAAAACAAAACAAAACAAAAACAAAATGTGGAGTGGTGAGGCATTGAGTGGACTCTGGTTTGAGGAATGGGATCAGTTATAAGCCATGTCTACATCTGCTTTGAGCTGAACAGTGGTGTGATGCCCAAAGACTGGCCTTGTAGGACTCCCCAGTCTGGGTAAGACAGAGCTGGACACAGATGCCTCCCAGGTGAGACCGGAGGGAGGAGGCATGGCATGGAGGGTTTCCTGGACAAATGGGAATGGGAGCTGGAATTAAGTGATTTGACTTGTGAGGGGCCTTGAGCCACAGGGAAAGTGGGTGCTGGGAAGGCACGCAAGGGGTGAGGATCACCCCAATTCTTCAGATAGCAAACTGAGGCTCAGGGAGGTACAGCGCCACCTGGCTAACCACTGGTTGAAACTCAATGGGAGCCCAAGTCAGCCTGAGTCTTTTTTTTTTTTTTTTTTGAGAGGGAGTCTCGCTCTGTCACCCAGGCTGGAGTGCAGTGGTGCGATCTCAGCTCCCTGCAACCTCCACCTCGTGGGTTCAAGCGATTCTCCTGCCCCAACCTCCCGAGTAGCTGGAACTACATGCACGTGCTACTGTGCCCAGCTAATTTTTGTATTTTTAGTGGAGACGGGGTTTCACCATGTTGGCAAGGATGATCTTGATCTCTTGACCTCGTGATCTGCCCATCTCAGCCTCCCAAAGTGCTGGGATTACAGGTGTGAGCCACTGCCTCCTTGGGTCCAGGTCTGCCTCAGCTCAGCCTACAAATTCGAGCCCTTCTTAGGTCCTGCCAAGTTAAGCTGGTTTTTTTTGCCAAATGAAATTTAAAAACAAACAAATAAACAAAAAAGAGGCTGCATGTGATAGCTCACGCCTGTCATCCTACAAAAATTAGCCGAGTGGTGCAATCTCGGCTCACTGCAACCTGAGCCTCCTGGGTTCAAGTGATTCTCCTGCCTCAGCCTTCTGAGTAGCGGGGATTACAGGCTCCCACCACCATGCCTGGCTAATTTTTGTATTTTTAGTAGACAGGGTTTCACCATGTTGGCCAGGCTGGTCTCAAACTCGTGACCTCAGGTGATCCACCCACCTTGGCCTCCCAAAGTTCTGGGATTACAGGTGTGAGCCACTGCACCCAGCTGAGTTGCACACTTTTATTAACACCATTGGGTTTAACTTGCCCCCCACCTTTTTTTTTTTTTGAAAAGGTTTCACTCTGTCACCCAGACTTGAGTGCAGTGCCAAGATCATGGCTCACTGCAGCCTTGACCTCCCCAGGCTCAGGTGATCCTCCTGCCTCAGGCTCCCAAGGAGCTGGGACCAGAGGTGTGCGCCACCATGCCTGGCTAATTTTTTTATTTTTAGTAGAGATGGGGTTTCGCCATGTTGGCCAGGCTGGTTTTGAACTCCTGACTTCAGGTGATCCGCCAGCCTTGGCCTCCCAACGTACTGGGATTACAGGTATGCGCCACCACCCCTGGCCTTTTTTTTTGCCTTTTTTTTCTCTCGAAGGCAAAGTGTCATGATGACAGAAATAGCCGATGCTAGGTTTCATCATCCAGTCTGTCACCTCTGGGCTGTGTTGGGGTGGGATTCTTTTTTTTTTTTGAGACAGAGTCTTGATCTGTTGCCAGGCTGGAGTGCAGTGTTGCGATCTCGGCTCACTGCAACTGCCTCAGCCTCCCCAGTAGCTGGGACTACGGGCGCGTGTCACCACACCCAGCTAATTTTTTTGTATTTTTAGTAGAGATGGGGTTTCACCATGTTAGCCAGGATGGTCTCAATCTCCTGATCTCGTGATCCACCCGCCTCGGCCTCCCAAAGTGCTGGGATTACAGGCATGAGCCACCGTGCCTGGCTGAGATCACTTTTTAAAATTTTCTTTTATCTCTCTCTCTTTTTTTTCCCAGATAGGGCCTCGCTCTGTCGCCAGGCTGGAGTGCAGTGTTGCAATCTCGGCTCACTGCAACTCACTCAGCCTCCCCGGTAGCTTGGACTACAGGCATGTAACCACCACACCCAGCTAATTGTGTGTGTGTATGTTATCCAGGCTGGTGTCAAACTCCTGGGCTCAAGCAATCTCGCCTTGGCCTCCCGAAATGGGACTACAGACGTGAGCCGTAGCTCCTGGCAAACCTTTTTTTCTTAGATGTCCGGGAGGCAGGCCGACCCAGGGGCAGGGGCGCTTGTTTCGATAAAGGCTGACATTTATGCGTTATTGCCGGTGTGCCTGGCTTATTCAAAGCACTTTACCAGAGTTATCTTGGTTAATCCTTATAATGTGCTTATGGGAAAAGCTCCAGTGTGATCCTCACTCTGCAGATAGGGAGACAGACACAGAGAGGTCAAATGCCTTGTGCAGCCATGCAGCTAAGGAGTGTCAATCCTGGGGTTTGAATCCAGGCCTTCTGAACACAGGGCCACAGGGCTTCTTTTTTTTTTTTTTTTTTTTTTAAGACGGGGTTTCACCATGTTGGTCAGGCTGGTCTTGAACTCCCAACCTCAGGTGATACGCCCGCCTTGGCCTCCAAAGTGCTTGGATTACAGGGGTGAGCCACCGCGCCCAGCCGGGGCTTCTTTTTTTTTGAGACAGAGTCTCACTCTGCTGCCCAGGCTGGAGTACAGTGGCCATCTTGGTTCACTGCAACCTCTGCCTACCAGGTTCAAGCGATTGTCCTGCCTCAGCCTCCCTAGTAGCTGGGATTATAGGCATGTACCACCACACCTGGCTAATGTTTGTACTTTTAGTAGAGATGGGGTTTCACCATGTTGACCAGGATGGTCTCAAGCTTCTGACTCAAGTGATCTGCCCACCTCAGCCTCCTGAAGTGCTGGGATTACAGGCGTGAGCCACCACACCTGGCCAGAAAACAGGGCTTCTGTCTCAGCCAGTAGGCTGTGAAATGGCCTAAAAAAGTTCATTGGCCTAAAAAAGTACACGAGGCCGGGTGAGATGGCTCACGCCTGTAATTCCAGCACTTTGGGAGGCTGAGGCGGGAGGATCATTTGAGCCTAGGAGTTGGAGACCAGCCTGGGCAACATAGTGAGACCCCATCTCTTCAAAATAAATTTTAAAATTAGCCGGGCATGGTGCATACCTGTGGTCCCAGCTACTCAGGGGTGCTGAGGTGGGAGGATCACTTGAGCCTGGGAGGTCAAGGCTGCAGTAAGCTATGATCATGCCACTACCCTCCAGCCTGGGTGACAGAGCGAGACTCCATCTCAAAAAAAAATTTAATCTTAGGGTGGTGGTAAGGAGAGAAGAGACGGGCTATGTGGGGATCAACCCTGGAAAGATGATCGGAGGGGAAGAAGCTCAATGCTCAAAGAAATAGAGACAGGGCAGTCAGAGAGGAGGGAGGGCAGCCACACAGGACCACTAAGGAAATGGGGGCTGGAGCTGCCCCTGGGCTGAGGCTGGGTCTGTCTTGGACTTTTCTGGATTCTGGGCTCTACAATGAAGCCTGTGGCAGCAGGACGCAGATTGGCGGGCAGTGCCGGGGAGACCCAGGCGCCTACCCACCCACCGCTTGCAGCAGAAATGCTAATGAAGTCAAAAATAAATGCAGTACCAGCGAGTGACTGAGTCACCGCCAGTCTGTGGGCAGGTGTCAGCAGCGAGGGGCACCTGGCTGGGCTCATGCGTCCCGCCGCCTGGCAGCTCTATGCGTGTGCACACACGTGCAGGGCCACCGTCCAGCCACAGGCCCTGCCATCCACAAGCCCCTTTGCCATCCATGGGGCTACCCCAGGGACAAGCCTCAGCCACTACAGGGGGGCCAGCTGCTACCTTCATTCCGTTAGCAAGCCATGACTGAGTGCCCGCTTTGTTCCGGACGCTATGGTAAAGCCAAATCCCCTGTCCTCTGAAAAGTGACGTCCTAGAGCAACATTCTAGAACTTTCCCAGGGATGGAAATGTTCTCTATCGACATTAACTCGAAAAGTGGCTAGGACAACTGAGGGGCGACGTTTTTGCTTTTATTTCACTTCAATTGATTTAAGCGTGACTATCTATATGTGGCTGCCATATGGAACACCAGTGCTCTAGGGAGAGATACAGACAAGAAACGATTGTTCTAATAAAAAAGTAAAGTAGTGCTCGCTTCAGCAGCACATATGCTAAAATTAGAACAATACAGAGAAGATTAGCAAGAATTAAGCCTTTCTTTCTTTTTTTTTTTTTTTTTTTTTTTTTGAGATGGAGTCTTGCTCTGTCGCCCAGGCTCCCAGGCTGGAGTGCAGTGGTGCCATCTTCTCTTACTGCAACCTCCGCCTTCTGGGTTCAAGAGATTCTCCTGCTTCAGCCTCCCAAGTAGCTGGGATTACAGGCATGCGCCACTATGCCCAGCTAATTTTTTTGTATTTTTATTAGAGATGGGGTTTCCCCATGTTGGCCAGGCTGGTCTCCAACTCCTGACCTCAGGTGATCCACTTGCCTCAGCCTCACAAAGTGCTGGGATTACAGGCTTAAGCCACAGCACCTGGCCTCTTTTTTCAAATTTAATTTAATTAAAAACAATTTAATTCCACTGTGCAGTGGAATGCTCAGATGCTGCCCTAGCAGGGGATCTGGGTTGGCTGGGGCAGAATGAGGATTTTCTTTTTCGCTCTGTCGCCCAGGCTAGAACCTCTGTCCACTCCTGTGCCCCAATTTGTGAGAAGCACAGTGATGAGCAGGGTGTGCCCAAAGGAGGGGCGATAAATCAGGGAAGACACTTAAGCCCGTGTTTGGCCTGTAATCCCAGCACTTTGGGAGGCCGAGGTGGGCGGATCATGAGGTCAGGAGTTCGAGACCAGTCTGGCCAACACAGTGAAACCCCATCTCAACTAAAAATACAAAAAATTAGCCAGGTGTGGTGGTGTGTGCCTGTAATCCCAGCTACTCAGGAGGCTGAGGCAGGAGAATGGCTTAAACCCGGGAGGTGCAGGTTGCAGTGAGCCAAGATCACGCCACTGCACTCCAGCTTGGGTGACAGAGTGAGACTCTGTCTCAAAAAATTAATAAATAAATAAAGGAGAAAACATTCTACAAGGTCCTTCAGGAAGCGCTGGTCTCTGGGAGCACGATTCTAGTTCAGTCTGAGGAAGGACTTTGCTACAGGCAGAGAAGCCCACAGATGCTTTGTGGCAGTTTCTGGAGGTAGTCAACTCCTCGTGACAGGGGACACATGAGAGGGAGTTGGTGACCTCTCGTTGGGGAAGTTATAGAGAGAACTCTATAGAGAGGATTTAATTAGAGGCATTTCGGGGCCTGGGGTCTTGATTCCAGGAAGGCAAAAGACCTGTGGCTGACTGCTCCCCACACTGTCCCTCCATCCTGCAGCCCCCTTGGATCCCTGTGACAACAACCCTTGTCTTCATGGAGGGACGTGTAATGCCAATGGCACCGTGTACGGCTGTAGCTGCGATCAGGGCTTCGCCGGGGAGAACTGTGAAATTGGTGAGTGCCTCAGACTCAGGATCTGAATCTGGATTTGTTTGACTCCAGAGCCTTGGGTTCTACCTAGTAGCCATGGCCTCAGAATTCAGGGATCACAAAAAGTTGGCTTCAGATGTTCCATTCCCAAACCCCACTCCTTGCATCCAGCCAAATCAGCCCCAGCTAGCCAACTCAGCTGAATCAAACAGCTGAGCTTTCATCTCTGGTATGCTATCTCCCATTCGTACAAGTCAGAGGTGGGGAGGGAAAGACAAAGGAATGATATGGCTGGGACTCCTCCCTGCAAAGGCCCCTTGGGGATCCTGCCCTTACCTGGGTGGGTGGGAGGTATAAGCACTGCCACCAGAACTGTTGGGAGCTAGCTTCAAAGTCCAACACAAGAAATACTACCAATTATGACATTACAATAACAAATATAAATGGCATAATTTCTTTTTTTTTTTTAATTTTTTTTGAAAAGGTGGGGTTTCACCATGATGGCCAGGCTGGTCTTGAACTCCTGACCTTAGGTGATCCACCCACCTTGGCCTCCCAAAGTGCTAGGATTACAGGCGTGAGCCACTGCACCCGGCCAGCATAATTTCTTCAGCTCTATGCATCATCTTCACAGCCTTCACAACCACATGACTGATTACAGAATTATAACAATAAATATAAATGATGTAATTTATTGAGCTCTTCCATTGCTTCTCTACTCACAATCATCCTTGAGTAGGAGCCCATTATTTCACCATTTTCAAAAAAGTAAGCTGAGTTTCAAGGAGGGGAAATGATTTGCCGAGTGCCATACATGCCTCAAACACAAATGGACCAGTAGAAGAAGAGCTCAATGACTATCTAGATTTACTACAAACAGCTTTGTAACTCTGTGCAAGTCTGCAAATGCCAAAAAGAGCCTCCAGCTTCAGCATTCTATAAGCCTGTTTTTGAGAGTATAACCTTCGCTTCTCTAGAGTCAGTCTGCACATCCTGGTTTTCAACTGCCCCAGTGGCATCTGCTCTCATCAATGCTAATTTATGTTAATTGTGTGAGGTTCCACCTCCTTGCATGCAAAGTCATTGGGCCATCTGTGCAGACTGCCACTGCTGCACTCAGGTCCAGGATGGATGGTAGGATCATGATCCCATCTTCTGCCTAGTTTCCTGTGGGAGCTCAGAGCTAATGGGAGGCTGACCTCTGACTCAGTCCCTTTCCCTCTCTGCCAGACATCGATGACTGCCTCTGCAGCCCCTGTGAGAATGGAGGCACCTGTATTGATGAGGTCAATGGCTTTGTCTGCCTATGCCTCCCCAGCTATGGGGGCAGCCTTTGCGAGAAAGGTGAGTTTCTATTGCAACCCCAGAAATAGTACCAGAAGTGAGGTTCAGTGCCCAGCCACAGGCTTCCCTACATACTCCAGGTCCCTGCCTCCAGGTCCATGGCTGTGAGCCTGATACAAGACAAATTATTGTTTTAGACAAACTGCATGTAATATAGAGTTAAGTATTTTATTTTATTATTTTTTTGAGATGGAGTCTCACTCTGTCACGCAGGCTGGAGTGCAATGGTGACGTCTTGGCTCACTGCAACCTCCATCTCCCCAGTTCAAGCAATTCTCCCTGCCTCAGCCCCCTGAGTAGCTGGGAATACAGGCATCCATCACCATGCCCGGCTAATTGTTGTATGTTTTAGTAGAGACAGGGTTTCTCCATTTTGGCCAGACTGATCTGGGACTCCTGACCTCAGGTGATCTGTCCACCTTGGCTTCCCAAAGTGCTGGCTGAAATTACAGACATGTGCCACTGTGCCTGACCTATTTTATTTTTTGAGACGGGGGGTCTCACCCTGGCACCCAGGCTGGAGTGCAGTGGTGCCATCTTGGCTCACTGCAGCTTTGACCTCCCAGGCTCAAGTGATCCTTCCACCTCAGCCTCCCTAGTAGGCTGGGTCTATAGGCAGACTCCACTATGCCTGGCTAGTTTTTGTATTTTTTATAGAGACAAGGTTTCATCATGTTGCCCAGACTGGTCTTGAACTCCTGAGCTCAAGCAATCTGTCCACTTCAGCCTCCCAAACTACTGGGATTATAGCCACTGAGCCCAGCCAAATTAATCATTTTAAAGTGTACGTTTCAGTGGCATTCTGTACAATCACAATGTTGTACAACCATCAACTCTCTCTAGTTCCAGAACTTTTTCAACACCCCAGAAGGAAACTCTGTGCTCACTAGGTGGTCATTCCTTATTCCCATTCCCCCAGTCCCTGGCAATCACTGATCTGCTTTCTGTCAACTGTGGATTTGCCTGTTCTAGACATTTCATATAATGGAATCTCAAAGTTTGTACCTTTTGTGTCTGGCTTCTTTCACTTAGCATGTTTATCCATGTTGTAATATGAATCAGTGTTTCATTCCTTTTCATGGCTGAGTAATATTCCATTGTATGACTATATCACATTTTGTTTATCCATTCATGGTTTGATGGATATTTTGGTTGTTTCCCCCTGTGGCTAAGGTCAATAGTGCTGTTATGAACATATTCCTGTACATGGTTTTGTTTGAGTAACTATTTCCTGTTCTTTTTTTCCCCCCCTCTACTCTTTTTGGTGTATACTCTCAGGAGTGAGATTGCTGGGTCACATGATAACTCTTAAGTGTAATTTTTTTTTTTGGTAGAGATGGGGTTTTTCCATGTTGCCCAGGCTGGTCTCAAACTCCTGGGTTCATGCAATCCTCCTGCCTCAGCCTCCCAAAGTGCTGGCATTACAGACTTGAGCTACTGTGCTGGGCTTTTTTTTTTTTTTTTTTTTTTTTTTTGAGACAGGTTCTTACTCTGTGACCAGGCTGGGGAGTACAGTGGTACAGTCATAGTTCACTGTCACCTTGAACTCCTGGGCTCAAGCGATCCTCTTGTTTCAGCCTACCTGGTAGCTGGAACTACAGGTTTGTGTCACCGTGCCTGGCTAATTTTTATTTATTTGTATTTTTATTTTTTGAGACAGGGTCTCTCTCTGTCACCCAGGCTGGAGTGCAGTAGTGTGATCTCAGCTCACTACAACCTCCACCACCCATTTCAAGTGATTCTCGTGCCTCAACCTCCTGAGTATCTGGGAACGATAGGTACCCGCCACCACACCTGACTAACTTTTTTTTGAATTTTTAGTAGAGATGGGGCCAGGCTGGTCTTGAACTCCTGGCCTCAAGTGATCCACCAGCTTTGACCTCCCAAAGTGCTGGGGTTACAGGCATGAGCCACCAGACCCCGCCTACTTTTCCTTTAAGAACAAATTATAGCCATGCTAGTGGGTGTGAAGTGATATCTGATTGTGGTTTTGACATTGACAATGAGCATCTTTTCATGTGCTTTTTGGCCATTTGTATGTCTTCTGTGGAGAAAAGTCTGAGCTCCCAAGTCCATACAAAGGGTGTGGCCCCAACAATCGGAGAAGGAGCCTTCAGCGTTGAAATGAGAGGAGGTGTCAGGGAATGATCTTCCAGTTAAATCTCTTCCAGCAACAAAGAAAAGAAGTTAAGATTCGGCCATCGTGGTGTCTCACGCATGTAATCCCAGCATTTTGGGAGGCCGAGGCAGGTGGATCACTTGAGGCCAGGAGTTCGAGACCAGCCTGACCAACATGGTGAAACCCCGTCTCTACTAAAAATACAAAAATTAGCTGGGCATGGTGGCGCACGCCTGTAATCCCGGCTACTAGGGAGGCTGAGGTGGGAGGATTGCTTGAGTGTGGGAGGCGGAGGTAGCAGTGAGCCGAGATTGCGCCATTTCGCTCCAGCCTGGGCGACAGAGTGAGACCCTGTCCAAAAAAAAAAAAAAGAAATTGATATGGGAGGTGAAAGGGTGGGGAGAGCAGAGCTTCAGGAAGAGGGGCCAGGCATGCGGAGCGGGGTAATCTGGCCCTGCAGTGACCTTGGATTGGGCCCTCTCTCCGGTGGGGTGGCTATGCTCATGGCTGGTTGTCCTTGGGCCAAGGCCAGCTCTCCCCTCACGCTTCTATCCCATCTCCCAGACACTGAGGGCTGTGACCGCGGCTGGCACAAGTTCCAGGGCCACTGCTACCGCTATTTTGCCCACCGGAGGGCCTGGGAAGATGCAGAGAGGGACTGCCGCCGCCGTGCCGGCCACCTGACCAGCGTCCACTCACCGGAGGAGCACAGCTTCATTAACAGTAGGGGCTCGGGGCTCAGGGGCCACCTGCCTGGAGGGTGGGCAGGAGTGGCACTTGTAGGCCTTTTGTAAGGGCATCCTTCCCCTGGTTTTCAAGACACCACCTTTCCAAAGCTCTGTTCGTTCACGCAAGCCCTGACTGCTTCTTAATTCATGAAATCTGTCGATTCACTTGTTAATTCATACATTCACTTCATTCATTCATTCACCAAATATTTACTGAGCACCTGCTATGTGCCAGGCACCATGCCAGGAGCATTAACACGGCACAGCAGTGATCAAGGCTGACTTTGCTCTGTCCCCAGGGAGTGACCACTTCTTGGGGAGGATATAGACAAACAAGTAAATATCTAAGTCAATAAGTACTGTAATTCAACCAGTCCTGTGTGTGCTGATAACAAAACAGGGCCAGGAGATGGAGGGTGATGGGGGAAGCATTTGTGATATGTTGGATGAAATAAGGAGTGAGCCTTGCAGAGACCTAGGAGAGAGACAGTGTTGCATTAATGTAATCTGCCATTTGTTAATTTATTATCCCTCTGCCTTTTGCTCATCTATCCATTTATTTTGTATATCCTGTTTGCTGCTATCCCATCCCTCGCTGACGCCTTCGTTTCTTCCTTCCCTGGTTTGTTTCCTTCTTTTTCCTTGATGTTTCCCACCCGGCCACTCCCTCCTGAGCAACTGCTCAAGCCTTCTCACCTGTCTGCCCGTCCAGTGCCACTGGTGTCTCCTGTCCTCTACTTCTTACTTCTGCAAAGATGTGACAGTGCCTGGGTTTATTTCTGCTTCTCCTGGCCACACATCCTGGCATAGCCTGGGCCTAATTCCAGTTCTTCCTGTGCCTCACCTCCCTAATAGAGGGTAGCCAGGGTCCCCACCTGTGGAGGGTGGGGTGGGGATGCGCCTCCCACTTACACGGAGGCTGGGAGAAGGCTTCCTGCCCCGCCGGCCTCCTCCTCCTTCCTCTCCCTCCTACCTCCCCATCTTTCCTCCCACTCCTCCCCTCCTCCTTCCCCTCCTCCTCCTCCCTCCTCTCTATCTTCCCTCCCCCTCCTCTTCGCATTCTTTCTCCTCCTCCCTCCCTTCCTCCCCCTTCTCCTCCATTCTTTCTTCTTCCTCCTACTTCTCACCTCCTCCCTCCCACTCCTCCCCCTCCTCCTTCCACTCATCTTCCTTCTCTTTTCTCCTCCCTGTCCTCCCTCTCCTCCTCATCCTGCCTCCCCCTCCTCCCATGTCCCCTCCTCCCTCCTGCTCCTCTCCCTCCTCCCTGCTACTCCTCTTTCCCCTTCCTCCCTCTTCCCTCCTGCTCTTCTTCTTCCCTTCTACTCCTCCTTCTTTATCCTCCCCATCCTCCCTCCCACTCCTCTCCCTCCTCCCTACAACTCCTCCCCTCCTCCTTCCATTCATCTTCCTCCTCCTTTCTCCTCTTCCTCCTCCCACTTCTCTCCCTCCTCCCTCCAACTCCTTCCCTCTTCCTTCCACTCGTCTTCTTCCTCCCATCTCCTCTCCATCCTCCCTCCCCTCCTCCCCATCCTCCTCCCATTTCTCCCCCTCTCCCTCCTGCTCCTCCCCTCCTCCCTTCCATTCTTCCTCCCTCCTCCCCATCCCTCTTCCCACACCTGCCCCTCCTCCCTTTCACTCCTCCTCCTTTTTCCTCCCCCTCCTCCCCCTCCTCTCCTTCCTCTCTCCCCACTTTCCTTCTCCAGCTCTTACAGAGGCTGGGGGAGGGCGTCTGTGTACTCCCTCACCTCTATAAACCCCACTTCTGTCTCCTCTCCCTGACTCAACCTCCAGCCCACTTCCGGGCTGGGGAAGGGGCTGGGTCTTCCCCTCCCATACACACCTCACCCGGCCCTCAGTCCACAGAGAGGCTGAGGGAGGGGCTCTGGGTCCTCCTCCATCCCTGTACCCTCATCTTCCCCCTTCATTCCCACCTTCTAGATTTTTCCCCCCACCCAGCCCACCTCCAGGCTGGGGAAGGCCAGGAATTCTTTCCCTCCACACCCTACCCCACCTCACCTGCGGCCCCCACCCTGGACCAGAGAGGCGTGGGTAGACACTCTGACCCACAATCCCCGACCCTGCAGGCTTTGGGCACGAAAACACGTGGATCGGCCTGAATGACAGGATCGTGGAGAGGGACTTCCAGTGGACGGACAATACTGGGCTGGTGAGTGGCGGGGGCTGGGGGCCTAGGCTGCTGAGCCGCATCGGCCCTGCCACCTGGCCTCAGTTTACCCTTTTGTGCAAAGTTATTGCAAGTGGGCATCAAAGGTCTCCAGTGGCTCTAAGATGCCAGAGTTGGCAAAGGAGCATCAAGTGAAGCCTAAACCTTCACCCCTGACTTCCCCAGCCCAGGTAAACAGACTGCACCCACCCAGCTGCAGAGGCCATAAACCTGGCACTAGGGCCTGACGCCTCCCCTTACTCGCTCTGCCTGGTCCCCAAGCCATGGTCTTTCAAATATTCTCATTTCTAGGCTGGGTGTGGTGGCTCATGCCTGTAATCCCAGCACTTTGGGAGGCCAAGGTGGGCAAATCACTTGAGACCAGCCTGGTCAACATGGTGAAACCCCATCTCTCCTAAAAATATAAAAATTAGCTGGGTGTGGTGGCGTGCACCTGTAATCCCAGCTACTCAGGAGGCTGAGGCGTGAGAATCACTTGAGGCAGAGGTTGCAGTGAGCAGAGATCATGCCACTGCACTCCAGCCTGGGTGACAGAACAAGACCCTGTCTTGAAAAAAAAAAATTGCCAGGCACCGTGGCTCACACCTGTAATCTCAGCACTTGGGGAAGCTGAGGCAGATGGATCATGAGGTCAGAAGATCGAGATCATCCTGGCCAACACAATAAAACCCCATTTCTACTGAAAATACAAAAAATTAGCCAGGCGTGGTGGTGCACGCCTGTAGTCCTAGCTACTCGGGAGGCTGAGGCAGGAGAATCGCTTGAACCCGGGAGGTGGAGATTGTAGTGAGCCGAGATCGCGCCACTACATTCCAGCCTGGTAATAGAGCGAGACTCTGTCTCAAAAACAAAAAAAAATTATTGTTTCTAGGCCAGGCATGGTGGCCCATGCTTGGAATCCCAGCACTTTAGGAGAATGAGTTAGGAGGATCACTTGAGCCCAGGAGTTCAAGGCTGCAGTGAGCTGTGGTCACGTCACTGCTCTGAAGCCTGGGTGACAGAGTGACACCCTGTCTCTGAAAACATGTGTCAGCTCAGCATCTTCCCTGCTTCACACCCTCCCAGACTCTTCATTGTTCTCAAGATAAAAATTCCCCTCCTCCCGCTGTATAAAAATCTGGCGGTTCCTCACACAGTTAAACATAGAAGCTGGGCGCGGTGGTACGCGCCTGTGGTCTCAGCTACTCAGGAAGTTGAGGCGGGAAGATCGCTTAAGCCTAGGAATTGGAATCCAGCCTGGGCAACACAGCAAGACCCCCATCTCTAAAAATATACAAATAAAAATAAAAATGTTTAACATAGAGTTTCCATATGACCCAGCGATTCTACTCCTAGATACATACCCAGAAGAACTGAAAACAGAGATTCAAACTGGTACAAGAATGTACATTATTTGGGTCATGGATACACTAAAAGCCAAGACTTTGCCACTCGATAATATATACATATAACAAAATTTCACTTCTACCCCTAAAATTTACACAAAGAGGCCGGCCACAGTGGCTCACGCCTGTAATTTCAGCACTTTGGGAGGCCAAGGCGGGTGGATCACCTGCGGTCAGGAGTTTGAGACCAGACTGGGCAACGTTACGAAACCCCATCTCTACTAAAAATACAAAAATTAGCTGGGCGTGGTGGCGTGTACCTGTAATCCCGGCTACTCAGGAGGCTGAGGCAGGAGAATTGCTTAAACCCAGGAGGCAGAGGTTGCAGTGAGCTGAGATTGCGCCACTGCACTGCAGCCTGGGCAACAGAGTGAGACGCCGTCTCAAAAAAAAAATTTATACTAAGAAAAAGAGGCTGAGTGTGGTGGTTCATGCCTGTAAATCCCAGCACTTTGGGGAGGCCAAAGTAGGAGGATCACTGAAGCCCAGGAGGTCAAGGCTCCAGTGAGCTATGATCGCATCACTGCACTCCAGCCTGGGTGACAGAGCAAGACCCTGTCTCAAAAACAAAAAACAAAACAAAACAAAAAACCCTGTACATGAATGTTCACAGCCTCACTATTCACAGTAGCCAAGGTGGAACAAACCAAAGTCGCCATCAACAGATGAATGAAGAGACAAAACGTGGCCCATCCATGCAGTGGAATATTGTTCAGTCATAAAGGAGAACTTGGCCAGGTGCCATGGTTCATGCCTGTAATCCCAGCACTTTGGGAGGCTAAGGTGGGCGGATCGCTTGAGCCCTGGAGTTCGAGACCAGCCTGGGCAACATGACGAAAACCCATCTCTACAAAAAATTCAAAAATTGAGACAGAGCGAGACTCTGGCTCAAAAATAAAATAAAATAAAATAAAATAAAACAATTAATAAAATGTGGAATGATCCAGGCATAAAAGACCACCTGTTGTATGATTTTTGTTTTTTTTGTGAAGCATTCAGAGTAGGCAGATTTATTGTTTGCCAGGGGCTAGGGGCCGGGAGAAGGGGGAGTCAGTAGTCCTCAATGGGTACAGAATTTTGGTGTGTCGTGATGAGAAAGTTCTGGAGATAATGGCGGTGGTTACGAAACATTGTGAATGTAATTAACGCATTAAACTGCACACCACCTCTTGAACCCGGGAGGCGGAGCTTTCAGTGAGCCAACATCACACCACTGCACCCCAGCCTGGGTAATAGAGTGAGACTCTGTCTCAAAAAAATAAAAATAAAAATCAACTGCGCACTTAAAAATGGTTAAAGTTAGGAATTTTGTGCTATATATGTTTTGCCACAATTTCTAAAATGTCACGTCCTTTCCTCCAAGGCAAGAGCTCGTCCCCCTCCACGCTCTGCGCATACCCTGGCTCTGTCAGGCGGCTCCAGCCCCATGGGTTTAGTCTGTTCCTCAAACAGAGCAAGCTCAGTCCTGACTCTGAGCCTTCACACGGGTGGTTCCCTTTGCTAGGAATGCTGTTCCCTGTCTGAACCCTTATTATCTTTTTTTTTTCTTTTGAGACAGAGTCTCACTCCATCACCCAGGCTGGAGTGCAGCGGTGCAGCCCAGCTCACTGCAACCTCCGCCTCCCAGGCTCAAGTGATTCTCATGCCTCAGCCTCCTGAGTAGCTTGGGACTACAAGCGTGCACCACCATGCCCAGCTAATTTTTGTATTTTTATTAGAGACAAGGTTTCACCACGTTGTCCAAGCTGGTCCTGAACTCCTGACCTCAGGTGATCTGCCCCCTTTGGCCTCTCGAAGTGCTGGGATTACAGATGTGAGCCACTGTGCCTGGACTTGAATCCTTACTATCTTTGATTCTTTAACTTTCACATTGCCTCCTCAGGGAAGTCCTCCCGGACTTCAGGCTGAGACCACAGTTTCCCACCATTATCTTTCATTTTTTTTTGAGATGGAATCTTGTCACCCAGGCTGGAATGCAATAACATGATCTCGGCTCACTGCAACCTCTGCCTGCCGGGTTCAAGCAATTCTCCTGCCTCAGCCTCCCACGTAGCTAGGATTATAAGTGCCCACCACCACGCCTGGCTAATTTTTTTTTTTATTTTTAGTGGAGATGGGGTTTTACCATGTTGGCCAGGCAGGTTTCGAACTCCTGACCTCGGGTTATCCACCCACTTCGGCCTCCCAAAGTGCTGGGATTACAGGCATGAGCCACCGTGCCTAGCCTTGTCCCACCATTTGTCCAACACTGATTCATGTTGAAAATGAACTAGGTGGGGTGGGTGAGACAGGAGGCAGGAGAACCAGGGAGGGGGATGCCACAGCCTCCCAGCCGGAGGAGTGGTGACCTGGAGCACAGTGGCGGCTGCCCTCAGATGGGCAGGACAGTGGCCATTGTAGAGATGAGAACACTGAGTCCCTGTGAGTTTGAGGGGTCTGGCCAGGGCAGTCCCACAGCAGGAAGTTCCAGAACCTGGGCCGGGACAGAGGTCTCCTGACAGCGTACTCTCATGGCTAGATTGCTAACAGGAGTACCCTTTCTGCAGGAAGTAAAGAGAATTGCTTTGGGCCGGGCGCAGTGGCTCACGCCTGTAATCCCAGCACTTTGGGAGGCCAAGGTGGGCGGATCACAAGGTCAGGAGATTGAGACCATGCTGGCCAACATGGTGAAACCCCATCCTACTAAAAATACAGAAGAATTAGCTGGTCATGTTGGCGCATGCCTGTAGTCCCAGCTTCTTGGGAGCCTGAGGCAGAATTGCTTGAACCCAGGAGTCGGAGATTGCAGTGACCCAAGATCGTGACACTGCACTCCAGCCTGGGTGACAGTGCAAGACTCTGTCTCAAAAAAAAAAAAAATTGCTTTGCTGAGAGATCCTTTGTCCCACCCAGTACTAATTTCTCTTTTCGGCACCAAAAAGAAAAATTGTGTACATAACAAACTCCCTGCCCCCTATTCCTGCAGCAATTTGAGAACTGGCGAGAGAATCAGCCGGACAATTTCTTCGCGGGTGGCGAGGACTGCGTGGTGATGGTGGCGCATGAAAGTGGGCACTGGAATGATGTCCCCTGCAACTACAATCTACCCTATGTCTGCAAGAAGGGCACAGGTATGCTGTGCCCCACCCCCCCCACCATCACCCCCCCCTGCCACCGCCTGGCTCCTTTTCCTCCCTGTCACTTTTGCTCACTGGTTCTCTGTTGCCCAGGCCGGGGTGCAGTGGCACAATCATGACTCATCACAGCCTCCATTTCCTGGGCTCAAGTGATCCTCCTGCCTCAGCCTCCCGAGTAGCTGGGACTGCAGGCATGCACCAACATGCCCAGCTAATTTTTGTATTTTTTATAGAGATGGGGTTTTGCCATGTTGCCCAGGCTGGTCTTGAACTCCTGGGCTCAAGTGATCTGCCTGCCTCCGCCTCTCAAAGTGCTGGGATTATATGCATAAGCCATTGTACCCAGCCTGGATTCATCTTTTTATTTTTTATTTTATTTTTATCTTTATTATTTTTATTTTTATTGTTTTGGAGACAATTTTGCTCTTGTCACCGAGGCTGGAGTGCAATGGCACGATCCCGGCTCACTTCAACCTCTGTCTCCCAGGTTCAAGCGGTTCTCCTGCCTCAGCCCCCCTGAGTAGCTGGGATTACAGGCATATGCCACCATGACCAGCTAATTTTTATATTATTAGTAGAGACGGGGTTTCACCATGTTGGCCAGGCTGGTCTCGCATTGCTGACCTCAGGTGATCCACCCACCTCAGCTTCCCAAAGGGCTGGGATTACAGGCATGAGCCACCACGCCCAGACTTCATCTTTTTATGTAAGCTGGTAAATGTCAGCCCAGCCAATTCTTACTTCCCATCACCGCATGAGAGGGCTTGTTTTCTGCCACCCTTGGCAACTCTGCACTTTCTCAGACTTTTGTTCTTTGTTCATCTAAGTGGGGAAAAATAGTATCTCATTGTTATCTTAATTTGCATGCTTTTAAGGATGAGAATACCAATTGTTTTTTGTTTGTCTGTGATGGAATCTCACTGTGTCAACCCAGGCTGGAGTGCAGTGGTGCAATCTTGGCTCACTGCAACCTCCACCTCCCAGGTTCAAGCGATGCTCCTGCCTCAGCCTCCTGAGTAGCTGGAATTACAGGTGCACACTATGCCCAGCTAATTTTTTTTTTGTATTTTTAGTGTAGATGGGGTTTCACCGTGTTGACCAGGCTGGTCTCAAACTCCTGACCTTAAGTGATATGCCTGCTTCAGCCTCCCAAAGTTCTGGAGTTACAGGTGTGAGCCACGGTGCCTGGCCCAAATGCGTATATGTTGACAGGCTGTTGGGATGCATTTCATTCTCTGCGAACTGTCAAATTCATCTCTGCCCAGTTTTCTATTAACTTGTTGATCTCATTGATTTTTAAGAGCTCTTTATATGTAAAAGAAATTATTTATATACATTTTTACATCCACCTTTCTCTTATACTTTGGTTCATTTTTGCTTCCATTGCTTTCTCAATTTTCACATCCTTTCCTGCCCCCCATTTATTCATGCATTTATTTATTTTTGAAACAGGGTCTTGCTGTGTTGCCCAGGCTGGAGTCCAGTGGCATTATCACAGCTCACTGCACCTCACTTGAACTCCAGGGCTCAAGTGATCCTTCTACCTCACTCTCCCCAGGAGCTGGGACTACAGGTGCACACCACCATGCCTGTCTTTCTTTCTTTTCTTTCTTTTTTGTTTTTTGAGGTTGAGACTTGCTCTGTCACCCAGGCTGGAGTGCAGTGGTATGATCTCGGCTCACTGCAACCTCCGCCTCCCAGGTTCAAGCGATTCTCCTGCCTCAGCCTCCCAAGTAGCTGGGATTACAGGCACCTGCCACCTCGTCCAGCTAATTTTTGTAATTTTAGTAGAGATGGGGTTTCACCATCTTGGCCAGGCTGGTCTCAAACTTCTGACCTCGTGATCCACCTGCCTCAGCCTCCCAAAGTGCTGGGATTACAGGCGTGAGCCATGGCGCCCGGCCTGCCTGTCTTATTTTTAAAATTTTTTGGGCCAGGTGTAGTGGCTCACGCCTGTAATCCCAGCACTTTGGGAGGCCAAAGCGGGCAGATCACTAGGTCAGGAGTTCAAGACCAGTCTGGCCAACGTGGTGAAACCCTGTCTTTAAAAAAAATTTTTTTTTGTAGAGACAGGGTCTTGCTGTGTTGCCCAGGCTGGTCTCAAACTCCTGGACTGAAGCCATTCTTCGGCCTCAGCCTCCCAAAGTGCTGGCATTACAGGCATGAGCCACCACACCCAGCCTTTTATTTGCTCAAATAATTATTCTTGCCTTCTGTCTCCTTCATTCCCATTGTGCCTTATGTTTGGTGTAAGAATTAGAAAGCAAGGTATGTCCAGGAGGTTGCCGTCCCTAAGGAGTTGCTGATTTGGGTAGGAGAGACAGACGGGCACAGTCACTTCCAGCCCTGTGTGATCAGAACTGGGCAGAGGCGGGGACCTGCTGACCTGCTGAGTGGGGTGTCATTCCCAATCAAACTCAAAACTAGTTTACGGCCACCAGGCATGGTGGCTCATCCCTGTCATCCCAGCACTTTGGGAGGCCGAGGACGGAGGGTTGCTTGAGTCTGTGAGTTCAAAACCAGCCCAGGCAACATAGTGGGACCCCATCTCTACAAAAATTAAAAAATTAGATAGTCGTGGTGGTGGGCACCGGTAGTCTCAGCTACTTGAGAGGCTGAGGTGGGAAGATCCCTTGTGCCTGGGAGGTTGAGGCTGCAGTGAGTTGTGATTGTGCCACTGCCCTCCAGACCCTCGTTCAAAAACAGCAATGAGAACCAGGCCCGGTGGCTCATGCCTGTAATCCCAGCATTTTGCGGGGCTGAGGCGGGCAAATTACCTGAGGTCAGCAGTTCAAGACCAGCCTGGCCAAGATGGTGAAGCCCTGTCTCTACTAAAAATACAAAAATTAGCCGGGTATGGTGGTACATGCCTGTAATCCCAGCTCCTCAGAGGTTGAGGCAGGAGAATCACTTGAGTCTGGGAGGCGGAGGTTGCAGTGAGCCAAGATTGAGCCACTTCACTCCACTCTGGGAGACAGAGTGAGACAGTGTTTCAAAAAAAAAAAAAAAAGGAAAAGAAAAAGAAACAGAAAAAAAAAGCCAGGTATGGTGGCTCATACCTGTAATCCCAGCCCTTTGGGAGGCTGAGGCGGATGGATCACCAGATCAGGAGTTCGAGACCAGCCTGGCCAAGATAGTGAAGCCACGTCTCTACTAAAAATACAAAAATTAGCCGGGCGTGGTGGCACACGCCTGTAATCCCAGCTACTTGGGAGGCTGAGGCAGAGAATTGCGAAAACCCAGGAGGCAGAGGTTGCAATGAGCCGAGATTGCACCACTGCTCTCCGGCCTGGCTGACACAGCAAGACTCCACCTCAAACAACAACGACAGAAACTAGGTTAGTCCCAGACGTGAGCACCTCTCTCACCAGAGATTCCTCTGTCCCAGTGCTCTGTGGTCCCCCTCCAGCAGTGGAGAATGCCTCACTCATCGGTGCCCGCAAGGCCAAGTACAATGTCCATGCCACTGTAAGATACCAGTGCGATGAAGGATTTGCCCAGCACCATGTGGCCACCATCCGATGCCGGAGCGATGGCAAGTGGGATAGGCCCCAGATTGTCTGCACCAAACGTAAGTACCTTCTCCCAGAGACCTCGACATAGGTTTTTGTTATTTCTAGTTTCCAATTAAAACATCCTATTACTCCACACATTGATCTGGCTTAATGTTTGCCTGATAATACAGCCTTGCCGATAAGTGAGAACTTACCAGCCTGTCTGGTGTTTCCTTCACGTGTGTATTTGTGTGTGTGTGCGCCTGTGTGTATATGTGTGTGTGTGTGTGTGTGTGTGTGTGTGTGTGTCTGAGATGGAGTCTTGCTGTGTCACCCAGGCTTGAGTACAGTGCTGCGATCTTGGCTCACTGCAACCTCCATCTCCCAAGTTCAAGCGATCCTCATGCCTCAGCCTCCCAGGTAGCTGAGATCACAGGTGTCCACCACCACGCCTGGCTAATTTTTGTGTTTTTAGGAGAGACAGGGTTTCACTATGTTTGTCAGGCTGGTCTCGAGCTCCTGACCTCAGGTGATCTGCCCACCTCAGCCTCCCAAAGTGCTGGGATTACAGGCGTGAGCCACTGTGCCCAGCCTGGTTTTGTTTTTTTAGAGATAGGGTCTCACTCTGTTGCCCAGGCTGAAGTTCAGAGGCTCAATCACAACTCACTGTAGCCTCAACCTCCCAGGCTCAAGGGATCCTCCCAACTCAGCCTCCCAAATAGCTGGGACTACAGGCATGTGCCACCACGCCTGGCTGATTTTTTATATTTTTGTAGAGACAGGGTCTCACTGTGTTGCCCGGGCTGGTCTCGAACTCCTGGCTTCAAGAGATCCTCCCACTTTGGCCTTCCAAGGTGTTGGGATAACAGGCATGCGCCCTCGCGTCTGGCCTCTTTCCTCACTTTCCCGAGGAGGCCTGCTGCCTCTCGGGCCACCTGCCTCTCACCACCTTTTGTCCCTCCCTGCCCTTCACTTCCCTGCAGCCAGACGTTCACATCGGATGCGGCGACACCACCACCACCACCAGCACCACCACCAGCATCACCACCACAAATCGCGCAAGGAGCGCAGAAAACACAAGAAACAGCCCACGGAGGACTGGGAGAAGGACGAAGGGAATTTCTGCTGAAGAACCAGGCTAGAGAAAGCACAACGCCCTTCCTACACCTCCTCTGGAGCCTTCGCCTGGGGAGACAGAACCCAGAGAGAAACAAGAGAGTCCAGAAGTCCCCGAACCCCAAACCACATCCCCCCACGCATAATCCTTTGTACAAAGCTCCTCTTTCCCCCCTTTTTACGTACACAAGATCCTCTTGGCAGGTGGAGCCAGGTGTCCATAAACTCCGTTCTCATCTGGCTGAACTCTGGGAGCGTCTCCCAGCTGAGGGAAGCACATGTGGCAAAGCTCATTGGTCTGGTCTCTTTTTTGCCACGCTGGTTGAAGCAGGCTTTGATGAGGGTGCATGAGTGTATGTTTGCATTCACACGAAGGAATTGCTTTTCACACCAGAGATTCCGACTCAGTCAATGTTGGCTGAATTCCTAAATCCAGGAAGAAGCCTGGACGTAGGGTCACTCGACACAGAAGCACACTGTTTTTGAACTTGACGACAGCTCTCCCTTTACCCTGGACTTCGGCCCAAGTTCCGTCTTTGGTCTTGGTAGATAAACATGTATAGTGCGGAAATCTTATGTACTGCATTTTAGGGATGTCTTTAGAACAACCTCCCTCCATGCCTTCAGAGTTAAGAGTGAGAATAATCAAAGCAATATGTAGGTGATGAGGGAGAGTGTATTGCTAACCTTTCCAGGTCTAGTCCAGCGCTGAGATTTGGTGGTTCTGCGTGTGTGGTGAATCTCTTTCGTACAAATAGACAAGAAGATGTTTAGGGCTAGATGAGTCCAGATTTCTTCCCCCTCCATCTCTCAGGGAGACAAAGAACCTCCTTCCTGGACCAAGGAGGTGCTGCCAAGTTTTCTAGCCCAGTGCCCGTACCCAGTCCCAAGCAGACATTGGTAGTGCCCCTGCCCTGGGTCCCACCCCTGCCCCACCCCATTCTTGTCCCCAGCCATTGCCTGGTGGTCTACAAACACTTAAAACTTGAAGTAGTGACACCTACCTGAGGTCATATTGTAGAGATGCTCAGTGTTAAAACTGAAACACACACACATTTTTCTCTTGTAGATTTTAATTTTTTAAGTGGAAAAGAACTCACCTTGCCCTCCTCCCCCACATGTGCAACCTGTAAAAGGTCTCTCCACACCAGAGGCCAGGATCCAGTTCCCTCATCTCTGGCAGGAAAGATCCACAGCTTTTCCTCCATGTCTCTTACACACTTTCAACCTCTCCAGCCTGGGTAAAATCTGTGGATCAGGGTTAAAAAGCACAGTGGAAAATACTCTCTGCAGGAAAGAAAAATAAGCAAATACATGGTCCACCTAGGGGTTCAGTAAAGAAAGAAATGTGTTAACTGGGCCTGAATCTCTTCTGGGAAGTAATCATGACCATTGACAACTAAGAAGTAGATACCGTGCTAAGGACTTACTTACAATCTCCTTGAATCTTTTCAACAGCCTATTGACTTCAAGACTGTGATGTTCCCGTTTCACACACAGTGAAACTGAGGCTCAGATATAAACGAAAGGTACTGGCTTGAAGTCACAGCCAAGACAGGAGTAAGAATTTGGAGTAAGAATCTGGTCCATACTCTGGCTCTCCTTACACTTTCTCTCCATCACCAAATCCTTACTCCAAATCTAGGAGTCAGAGCCAACTCCTGTCTTGGCTCTGACCCAAATCCTGCTCTGGACTCTGGAGAGGAGACTGACACATAATTGCACCCTCACACACATTTAGGAAATGGTTAAGAAGTGTAAACTGATCCCTTACATTTGTCTTCAATCTTTCTCGCTGTAGACATTTATCTTGTTATGTTATTATTCAGAAAGCCCAGGGACATAGGTTTGTCTTCTTACTTTGATAACTCTTCTTAGTTTAAAATGGTAATAATAATAATAACACATCTTCAGCCATCCATGTCACATAGAAATTTTTCTTTGTTTGTGGGGGGCTGGGGATGCAATGTTTTCCGGGGGGTCTTTGTTATGCTCCCTGCCCTTGAGCCCCTAGCCATTTGCCCTGCTCCCACCTCTGCTTCACGGTGGGGGGGGGGCTTTGGTCTTTCCTAATGTGGGCGGTTTGTCTTTTGACCTTTCCCTTTGGGATGTGTGTGTGTGTCTATGTGTGCCACGTGCGTGGCATGCATATGAGTGTGTGTGCGTGTGAACGGCTTTGGGTCCTGCTGGTTTTGCTGTGAGCTGCAGTGTTCTGTGGGTCTGTGGCATCTGACACTGTGGACATTAATGTACTTCTTGGACATTTTAATAAATTTTTTAACAGTTCAGCCTGCCTGTCACCACCGGATGCCTTCATTCATCCATTCATTCATTCATTCATTCAGCAAGTATTTACTGAGCAGCTATTATAATCCATGTACTGTGCTGGGTGCTGGGGAGATAGTGGTAAACAGGGCAGGCTTGGTTCTTAGTGGGTGGTCAGAGAAGGCTTCCCAGAGGAGGGGAATACGAGCTTAAGGAGAAGTCGCATTAACTAAGTGAGGAGGGGGAAAAACGAAAGGCCTTCCACACAGAGGAAAGAGCGAAAACAAAAGTCCTCTTGCAGAACAGAGCATGACTCATTTGAGAAACAGCAATGAGTCCACATGAAGCAGAGTGACAGAGGCAGAGAGTGGAGGGAGATGAGGTCAGAGAGGCAGGAAATGGACCACGCAGGGTCATATGGGCCACAGTGAGGAGTTCGGGATTTATTATCATCAATAGCGGAAAAACAAACCACACCACCACCAAAAGGTAATGCCAGGCCAGGCGTGGTGGCTCATGCCTGTAACCCCAACACTTTGGAAGGCCAAGGCAGGCGGATCACCTGAGGTTGGGAGTTTGAGACTAGCCTGACCAACATGGAGAAACCTTGTCTTTACTAAAAATACTAAATTGGCCGAGAGTGGTGGCGCACGCCTGTAATCCCAGCTACTTGGGAGGCTGAGGCAGGAGAATCACTTGAACCCGGGAGGTGGAGGTTGCGGTGAGCTGAGATCACACCACTGCACTCCAGCCTGGGAGTCAGAGCAAGACTCTGTCTCAAAAAAAAAAAAAAAAAAAAAAAGAGAGATACTTGCATACATCAAAGATGATAATGTGCTTGAACTCCAAATGATTTACAATTTGCTCAACCACCTGCACCTAAGGTCAAAATTGGTGGGGTAGGGTGGATGTTCAACCCCACAAGTAGAATCGCAAGCAACAACCACACTGAGATACCACTTTTCGCCTATCAGACTGACAAAAATAAAATGAGGCTGGTGAGGATGTGCGGAACAGGTGAGTACTTTTTTTTTTTTTTTTTTTTTTGAGATGGAGTCTCGCTCTGTCGCCCAGGCTGAAGTGCAGTGGTGTGATCTCGGCTCACGGTAACCTCCGCCTCCCAGGTTCAAACAATTCTTTTGCCTCAGCCTCCTGAGTAGCCAGGATTACAGGTGCACACCACCATGCTGGGCTAATTTTTGTATTTTTAGCAGAGACGGAATTTTGCCATGTTGGCCAGGCTGGTCTTGAACTCCTGACAGGTGATCCCCCTGCCTTGGCCTTCCAAAGTGCTGGGATTACAGGTGTGAGCCACCATGCCCGGCCTGGTGAGTACATCTATTACTTGTGGAGTATAAATTGGCCCACTCTCTGAGGAAACGTGGAAATCAATGAAAATGGCAAGTTTTAGGCTGGGTGCGGTGGCTCATGCCTGTCATACCAGCACTTTGGGAGGCCAAGGCGGGTAGATCACCTGAGGTCAGATGTTCCAGACCAGCCTGGCCAACATGGTGAAACCCCATCTCTACTAAAAATACAAAAATTAGCTGGGCATGGTGGCACACGCCTGTAATCCCAGCTACTTGTGAGGCTGAGACAGGAGAATCACTTGAACCCGGAAGGCAGAGGTTGCAGAGCCGAGATGGTGCCACTGCACTCCAGCCTGGGCAACAAGAGTGAAACTCCATCTCAAAAAAAAAAAAAAAAAAAAAACTGAAAAAAGAAAATTGGGAGTTTTGACTCCGTGAACAAACAATTTCTGATATCATCCTCCAATTATACTTGAACTTGTAAGTGATGATGTGGTCCTTACTTCTAACAGAAAAATATTGAGAACAATATAAATATTCACCATTAGGAACCTGACTACAAAATTATGGCGCATCCAAACAATTGATTCTCTTCAGACTATCAAAAGAATAGGGAAGAGGAGGCCAGGCGCGGTGGCTCACGCCTGTAATCCCAGCACTTTGGGAGGCCAAGGTGGGTGGATCACCTGAGGTCGGGAGTTCAAGTCCAGGCTGACCAACATGGAGGAAATCCTGTCTCTACTAAACATACAAAATTAGCCGGGTATTGTTGCAGGCTCCTGCAATCCCAACTACTCCAGAGGCTGAGGCAGGAGAATTGCTTGAACCCAGGAGGCAGAGATTGTGGTGAGCCGAGATCAAAACAAAAATAAACAAGACCCCCAAGCTGGTAACATCTTATCCACCAAAGCGCATTTATAAAGGAATTACTCACTGGCTGCCTCATTTTCTCATTCATCAAAAGAAACAAAGATTTATTGAGCCCCTACTGTATGCTTGGCACTCTCGGGGACCACAGAACAGCCCTGGTACAGCGGGAGAACACAGGTTCAGAAGGGTTTTGTCACTTGGTCACACAGTGAGCAAGAAGAGGCAGGATTCAAACCCAAACCCAAAACGCAGAGATGGATTTCCTAGAGATGATGTGACTGTGAAGAGGGCCCCAGGAGAGACCCCAGTACTCCTACAGGCAAGACCTTGGGACTGGGGTCTCCCATGGCTGGGGTAGCCTTGTCCATGGATCATGTCCCCTGAGCTGCCCATCAACCCCGGGGAGTTTGGCTGGGGTCTACATTTTAGCACAGATCACCACTTAGAACCTGGTGCGTGCTGAAGTTGAAAGAACATTCCATCCCTCCTCGATCTCTAAGGAAGGAAATGTGGGTGGGGATCAGGGAAGGAGAGGGGAACTCAGTGAGAACGGGGATGGGGTCTCAGGGGACAAATGAGCTCAGTGCTTGCATATCTCAAAGGGCCAGGGCACGCCATAGCCTCGGTTTCCTCATCTGCAGGACGGTGACAAACATGCCTGGATGTTGCAACATTGTCTCGTGCACAGCTGCTATCCAGCATAGAGTTAACGTGCAAAGAGAGGGTGGCTTAGCAGCTCCAGAAGTCCAGCCCTGTCTGGGGAAGGGGCAGCCATCAGGCCCCTGATGGGGTGCAGTAGGGTAGCCCCAGTAGGAGGCACCCGGGACGTCTGGCCCACAATGAGAAGTTCCTGAGAGCTGGAAGTTTGGTTGTCATGGAGACGACATTGACAGTCTCTATGGCGACAGCTTGGTGAGCAGGGCCCCGTTGTCGACAAGGAAAACCCTAGGGGGACAGGTGTTCTGTTACCTCGGACACCAGAGTTTGGTTCCCATGGCAGTGGCGGTGGGGTCCAAACTGCCCAGGGGTGGAGCTTGGAGGGTGGCCTGGAACTGGAGTGGGACTGGAGACAGGGACAGCTTGTTTCCATGGTGACAGCCAGAGAACTGGATGTTGGGTCACCCTGGGGACAGCTTCGGGGAGGGTGATCTCCATGGTGGTGGGTCAGGGTAGGGACAGCCAGAAGTCGAGGTGTAGGGCTCCAGGGTGGGGGCCAGTGAGATGAGGAACTTGTGGTATCCATGGTTACAGCTGGAGGAGGGAGGCACCGTCTTCATGGGTGTGACTGATGAAGGAAGGGGTGTGTGACTCTAGGTGACAGGTAGCAGCAGGACTAGTTGCCTTGGTAACAGTGGGACCCAGGGCAGCTGCTCTCCATAACGAGCGACATGGACCTACAGATCCCCGGGCCTGGGGAGATGGTCTCTGGTGACAGTCCTGGAAGGGGGCGTCGGGGGACAGGGCCGGTTTGCTTTCCCTTCAAAGAAATACCTGAGGGGTGGAACGTGGCCCTCATCAGTGAGCCAGCTGGCTGCCTGTCAGTCTGAGGTGGCAGATGGAGGTGCTCTCCCATGAAACTAGAAGGGTGTGCCCTGTTACCTGGAAATTTCAGGGGACTCTCAGGGAGAAGGGCAGAATGGGAGTCTCCAGTACTCAGGTCACCATAAGGGAAAATAAGTGCCTCGGCTCACAACCTCCATGTGACGATGGGGAGTGACCCCGAAACTCCCGTAGTCTCTCCGGGTGACGAGAAGGAGGCAGCCCAGTGTCCGCTGACCGCAAGGGACTAGTGTGCAGTCTCCAGTGAGATGCAGAGGGTGTACGGCCAGTCTCCAGTCAATCCCGGGGGTCCAGCCACCAGGCGACCACGAGGGCAGTTGGTCTGTTTCCAAGTGGTCTCGGGAGGCGTGGTCAGTCTTCAGGAGACTGCGGCGTCTGCTGGCCTCTGAGGTCCTCAGTGGGCGTGGCCCTTATGGAGAAAGTCGGGGAGTGGGGAAAATCCTCTGTCCAGAAGAGATGAGGGCTGGGCTCCAGGGAACTCCAAAGTACTGTTCTGCCCTGATTAGCCAGTCTCCAGGAACCCCAGGGGCACAGTTAGTTTGTAAGGGACCACAGGTTATGTGGCCAGTGTCCAGAGCTTCAGGGGCGTGGCCAGCCTCCAGGGGACCGCAGGGCTCTAGACCAGTGGTCATGCGCCCTGGCCGACCACCTGCTCCCGGCCTAGACGCGCAGCGGGGTCCAGGCAGCAGGGTCGCGCGCGCCCCCCGCCCAGCCGCCGCCACCTGCCCAGCCCCAGCCCCAGCCACCGGGTGCCGGGTCCGGTGCGCCAGGCGCGCGGTAGCAGTAGACGCCGAAGAGCCGTCGGGTGGAGTCTGGGAAGCCCAGGCTGCGCACGCCAGGCCGGCGGCCTCCGCAGCGCGCGCGCGGGTTCACGATGGGGTAGCGCGCGCTGCCATCGGCCAGCCAGCCCGCGGTGCAGCGGTCCAGCAGCTGCAGCTTCCACGCGGCAAACAGCTGCCCCACCTTGGCCACGGCCGCGCCACGCGCAGCACACGCGCGCGCAGCTCCGGAGAACGGTACGGGCCTCAGCGGCTTCAGGAAGAACACGCGCCCTGCAGTGGTGGGGTAGGGTACGGGTTATTAGTGCGGCTCCTGGGACCCGGCCTCAGGATTCAGGACTGCCCTCGCATGCAACCCAGGACTCTAGCCTTGGTCTCAGGATCCAGGAGCAGTTCCTCCTCTGCAGCCTGGGACCGCAGCCTAGGCCCAACCAGTGTTGGTGCCAGGCGGTGTGTGCTGCGCCTAGACACTCTTGGCAAAGGGGTCTCCTGTTTCTGATCGCTAAGAGCTGGGTGGGGAAGAAGGCCCCGGGGTTGGGGTAGTGTTGCGGCAGAGACCCGTCTGGGGGTGGGCCTACGTACCCGGCAGGTTGGATGTGAAGCAGAAAGCGTCGTAGCGTTCCTCGGCGTTATGGCGATACCCGTAGTTGCGCACGCCGCCGTTGGCACCACCGTCGGCCCCTGCGCTCCCGGTCCCGCCCAGGCCGCCGCAGGGCTCCCGGGGCCGGCTCACGGGGTACTGCACTGAGCCGTCGCGCAACCAGCCTGCGTTGCACCAGTCCAGGCCATCGCGCCAGGCCGCGTGCAGCTGCTCTGCAGATGCCAGAATGCCGTCCTGCTCCGCGCACGCGCGCTGCGCCTCCGCGAAGGTCAGCTTGTATCGGCCTCCACGGGGGTGGTAGGGAAAGACCACGCCTGGCGGGGGGCGCATGGGATCAGCCGGTACACCCCGGCCCGCCCTCATGCACCTGATGTCTGGGGTGCTGTGTGACTCTTCAACCGGGACCTTCCAGTCCATTCCTTCTCACTCTGGCCTCAGACCTGACCACGCCCCTCCCCAGATCCCACCCCATATGGCTGGCTCCCTTCGCCTTAAGCTTGGGATTCATTTGACTCTCCCTCTTAACATACTTGTTTCCATCCCCTTCCACAGCTGGAGACCTTTGCTCATGCTCTTTCCACCTTATTCTGCCTGTTGAACTCCTATTCATCCTTCAAAACCCAGCTCCCAAACCCTCTTCATTCAGTCTCATGTGCCTCTGAGATTCCCCCATGGCTCCCTCCCTCTGGTCCAGCCCTGAGCCCACAGAGCCTGCATTCAGTGCTGACTCTCCTAGACTAGGAGCCCCTGGAAATTTGGCCCTGGCAGTACCCACTGGCTTCCCTTCCACCTTCAGGTTTTGGTTTTTGTTTTTTGAGACGGAGTTTCACTCTTGTTGCCCAGGCTGGAGTGCAATGGCACAATCTCAGCTCACTGCAACCTCTGCCTCCCAGGTTCAAACGATTCTCCTGCCTCAGCCTCCTGAGTAGCTGGGATTACAGGCATGTGCCATTATGCCTGGCTAATTTTGCATTTTTAGTGAAGATAGGGTTTCTCCATGTTGGTCAGGCTGGTCTCGAACTCCTGACCTCAAGTGATCCGCCTGCCTCAGCCTCCCAAAGTGCTGGGATTACAGGCGTGAGCCACCTTGCTCAGCCCCTTCAGTTCTTATGACTTTGGAACTTGTCCCTCATTGGACTCACAGTCCGTCTAGCTCCAGTATATTGTGTGTCTGTGTTTGAGGGACGGGGCTTGGGGGTGAGTGGGATACTCAGGAAAGAGGCAGACCAGGGCCAGGGAAAAGACCTGGAGCTGCAGTCTGGGGATTGACTCTTGGCTGTGCCACCAACTACCACTGTCCTGGGCAAGGTTCTAACCTCTCTGAGCCTGCTGCCCATATGCTGGTAATAGCTGTCTCCCTTGGGTTTTCAGGGGATTAAATTAGAGACTCCTGAGAACTGTTCAACGAAACGCCTGTCACATAGGAAATGCCCAGTAAAGAAGAGCTGCTGCTATTATTATTGTTATTTGTTATTGTCAGGGAGGTCAGCAAGTGAGCGCCCTGAAATCTCACCTAGAATCTTCTAAGGTGAACTGAAAAAGGCCAACCAAATGGGAGGGAATTGTTTAAATAGAAACCCCACCTCCCATCCAGGGTCAGCCAATCAGAACATTCCATCTTCCAGCTACAGTGATTGGCTCACAGTTGGGCACATGACACAAGCTGGGCCAATGAGGGACAACTCTGGGACTCTAGCTGCTGCTCCTAGGAAATCAGTTGCTAAGCGGGACGTGAAAGCCTAGGCACTGTGGTTTTGGTTCCAGAAAGAGAAACCTGCCTGAAGAAAGACTACCCAGGGAAGCAGAGCAGAATGATGGTTCCTGACATAGCGTGAGTGCCCGAATCCTACCCCAGGATATCTCAGTGTCCTCACTGTGGACATTTTGGACTGGATCACACTTTTTTTTTTTTTTTTTTTTTTGAGATGGAGTCTTGCCCTGTCACCCAGGCTGGAGTGCAGTGGCACGATCTTGGCTCACTCCAACCTCTGCCTCCCAGGTTCAAGCAATTCTCCTGCCTCAGCCTCCCAAGTAGCTGGAATTACAGGCATGCACCACCACACCTGGCTAATTTTTGTATTTTTACTAGAGATGGGGTTTCAGCATGTTGGCCAGGCTGGTCTCGAACTCCTGACCTCAGATGATCCGACTGCCTCAGCCTCCCAAAGTGCTGGGATTACAGGCGTGAGCCACCATGCCGGGCCTGGATCACTCTTTGTGGGGGACTATCCTGTGCCTGGTAGGATGTTTAGCTGTATCCCTGGCCTTTACCCACTAGATGCTAGCAGCAACTGCCTTCTCCAGATGTGGCAACCTAAAATATCTCCAGACATCGCCAATGTCCCTGGGAAGGAAAATCACCCAGAATCATATGGGGGCTCTACCCCACCAACGCTCTAAATGCCTGCAGGCCAATTTGATTTGGTTTCTGTCCCTTGCAATCCCCACCCCCTCCTTCCTCAGAAGCAAGATTTATCCTGCCCACGGGCTAATCACCTTCCAGGTCCAGCTTGACCATGCCAGCGTCGTCTTCCAGCTCATTGGTGACCTCGCACTCATAGCGCCCGTAGTCTTGCAGCGTGACGTTGCGGAGGACCAGGGAGGCGTCCCCAGGCCCGTCACCCTGAAGTTCGGCCCGCCCACGGTAGCTGCCGAATGCCCGGTGCTGGGGGCCCAGTGCCACAAAGACGTCGGTGAAGGCCAGCGGGTCCACCACTTTTGTCCACTTGAGTCGGACGCCATCGTGACCGTGGGCGGCTGCTTCGTAGTGGTAGCGGCAGGGCAGGACGATAGTGCCACCCCGGTGGCTTACCACCTGCCCTGGCGCTGTCTGCACCACTACCGAGCCGGACTCGCCCTCTGCGGGCAACCAAGCAGGGTTCAGAGAGGGGGCCTAGGGGCGGAGGGGGGCCCCTGGGGAAGGGGGTCTCTTTGGAGGGAAACGTGGGAAGACTGGGGTGGGTGTCTGGGAATCAAAAGGGTCAAGAGGCTCAGGGAGAGGGTGAGGGGCTCAGATGGAGAGTGCTTGGGGGAACCGTGGACGTCAGGACCGCCCTACCCGCTAACCCTCTCTGCACTTGGCCACTTCTCCTGCTTTTCGCGGAGAAAACCACTTTTAGCGGCCCGGACTTACCCAGCACGTGCACGACCTTCTTCCGGCCACGCTGCGCTCCCGCGGGGGCTGTGAGCAGCAGGACGCCCCAGGCCGCGGCCCAAAGCGCGCCGGGACCGAGGGCCGCCCGAGCGCACACCTGGGGGCGAGGGGCACACGGCGCTCAGTCCAGCCTCCCAGCCCTGGCCTTTCGGAGGCCTGGCTCCCTCCCGGGCCTGCCTTCCCCACGGCGGGGACCTCTCACACGCCCATGCCCCCGCCCTTTCCGGGGCCCCGGAGAACTCCCCCAGGGAGAAGGCTAGCAGACCCTCCTCCCCCTCCCCGTCCTGGGACCTCACCTCCTCGCTCCTGCAAGAACCCACGCCCCTAGACTCCCCCTCCTTCAGTCCTGCCCCGATCCCGCCTGACCTCCTACCCCCAAAACCAGAGGCTCGCTGCCCCGCTGCCCCGCCCCTTTCTCGCCCTGGTCCGGCCCGGGGATGGGGCGGGGCGGGTGGGGAAGAGCTGGAGGAGCGGCGGCAGCAAGGTTATCCGTGCGCCAGGAGACTGCAGCAAACCGGGCCGGGGCGGGCAGGGAGGGGGAGAGCTGGAGAGGCACAGGGAGAGACGCGGGGAGAGAGCAGGGACAGAGAGAAAGGCAGGGAGAGGCAGAGAAGAGGCGCGCCACACAGGAAAAGGGGAAGGGAAGACGGAGAGGCAGAGATGGAGAGGGAGAGACAGATGGAGAGGAAGAGGCAGAGGACAGTGCCAGAGGGAGAGACAGGAGGGACAGAGAGAGACAGAGATGGAGAAGACAGATGGAAAGGAAGAGACAGAGATGGAAAGAGACAGAGGACAGTGCCAGAGGAAGAGGGAGAGAGAGATGGAGAGGGAGAGACAGAGATGGGGAGGGAGAGACAGAGAGGCAGAGGGAGAGACAGAGATGGGGAGGGAGAGACAGAGATGGGGAGGGAGAGACAGATGGAGGAGAGACAGAGAGGCAGAGGGAGAGACAGAGATGGGGAGGGAGAGACAGATGGAGAGGGAGAGACAGAGATGGAGAGGGAGAGACAGAGATGGGGAGGGAGAGACAGAGAGGCAGAGGAGAGAGAGATGTAGAGGGAGAGACAGAGATGGGGAGAGATACAGGAGAGATAGAGGCAGAGACAGAGGCAGAGAGACTCAGAGAAGAGGAGGGAGAGATGGGGTAGGGAAAGGCAGAAACGGAGAGAAGAAAAGGGCAGAGAGGATGAGACAGAGGCAGGGAGAGATGGAAAAGGAGAGAACTGAGAGAGAGCCAGAAAGAGAGATCAAAGAGCGCGAGAGACAAAGAGAAGGAAGAGACACAAGAAACTCGGAGGTACACAGATTCAGAGACAGAGATCCCAGATCGAGGAGACGGGGCACTCACCACCCTCGCCCGTGGCCCCACTCACCATCTTGCCTGCGCGGCCCCTCCGAGCGGCCCCTACGCACCCGGACTGCGCTCCCCGCACACCGGGTTAGGACTGGGCAGGTCCCTGCAGGCGGCGCAATCCCGGCGTCTGCCTGCAAGGGGAGGAGGAAGGCAGACGAGGGGGGGTGCGTTAAAGGGGCCGTGGCGTCCCACGCTTTCCTGGAGAGGTGTCTAGAGCACGGGTGGGGGGTGGGGAAGAAGCACTCTGGACTTTTGAGTGCAGAGCTAGTCCCCTCATCCTGCTGGCTGAACTTAGGCCAGGGAAGAAGTTCTCTGAGCCTCACTTTGAGGCTTTGAAATGGAGGAGGGAGCTGAGTCTTCTGTCTTGGTTACGGTGCTTTGGCAGGGGACCTGGGGGATCTGGTGAAAGACATCACTTGGCCTGCTGGCCTCAGTTTACCCATCTGTCCATTGAGTAGTCATGGTGGAGTCCTGGTCCCCAGCACCTCGAAGGTGCTCACTGTGCGGGGTGGGGACCTCACAAGAATCACACTGTACTGTGACCTGGAGCCACAGGCCCCAATCCAATCTGCCCCTCTCTGGCTGTGGGACCTTGGAGGAGACGGTTGGCCTCTCTGAGCCTGTTGCTGACTCTTTGCTGAAGATCCAATAGCCAGACATAAGTAGATCTCAGGTAGGGATTGGGAGGGGCAAGAAAAAGGGACATCTGGTCAAGCCCCTGACTCACTCTGGGCCCAAGTCACCCCTAAACCTGGCCTTTCACGCAATTTAAAAATAAAAACCTAGGAAACAGTGAATCTTTCTCCCAAACCCTTGGCTTCCTTCCAGGACTCAGTTTCCCCTATAATGAGATAGCCCAGCCCAACCAGATAGCAGAGGCAGGATTGTGGTCTCTACGTTCCAGCAGGCTGACGCTCCATCTGTTAGCTCAGCCACGCCTCGGGGGCTGAGGAAGGTATGATCTCAGACCAGGAGCTTCACCTCCTGAAGCCTTGGTTTCCCCATGTGGAATATGGGATCCAGCATGTAGCAGTCAAGGTTAGCCTTTGGTGTGGTATACAGTAGGTGCTTAATAACTGAGTCATGCTATTAGTTATGATTTATTGGCAGAGCAGGAACTTTTCTCTCTGACTGTGACCTTGGGCAGGTCTCTTGTCCATCCTGAGCCTTGGTTTCTCCATCTGGAAGATGGAGCTGTGCATACCAACCAGAGGCCGCCTCCTGCTATCTCAGCACCTCTCCCTCCAGGCAACCACGACGGAAGTGATGGGTGGGCCCTCATGGGGGCCAAGAAGAGGGTCCCTCGCCCCTGCACCCTGAAATACTCAGGCAGTGATATTTTGGAAATCGAAAGGCTTTTTACTAAAAGGATCCATCAGGGGATGATGGGCGGGATGGCAGCGTCCGTGTGGGTGCTGGAGCGTGGTGACAGCTGCGGGAGGCTCTCTTTGCAGGAACACTTGGTCGTTGGTCTCCGTCCCACCCACTGGCCTGAAACCACCATAGCCAGAACTAAAGACACCTGGAGATGTCCCTCCTGTCTCTAAAACGCCCAACCCGCCCTTTCCTGGGTAGGGCCAGCTGGGCGCGTAAACAGAGTCCTCGGTCCTGAGTCCACAGCCCTCTCACTGCTCCTTCTTGTGGTGGGCGAGGGGGCCGGGGGGCGGTGGCTGCTGGAAGAATGCAGGCCACCGAAGGCAGCGGTAGGCCAGCAGGTGGGGGCCCAGAGCATACAGCAGATTGCACACGAAGAAGCAGCCCCAGGTGTCCTCAGGCACACGGTAGGTGAAGGGCGTGCGCAGGTGCATGGAAGCCCCCATGTGCGAGAACTGTGCCTGGCAGCCGGACAGGGAAGATGGATGTCAGGGGCCAGGAAGGAACGGAGGTCCCAGCATCACCGCCGCCCGCCCAGATAAGGTCAGGCAGAGCCCAGGGGACACCCATCACCTCTCTGGCTCTGCTCATCTACCTGTCTCCCATCTCCAGTCCATCTGTCTGTCTCTTTTTTTTTTTTTGAGACAGAGTCTCACTCTGCTGCCCATGCTAGAGTGCAATGGCACGATTTCGGTTCACTGCAACCTCCGCTGCCTCCTGGGTTCAAGCAATTCTCATGCTTCAGCCTCCTCTGAGTAGCTGGGACTACAGATGTGCACCACTACACCCAGTTAATTTTCCTTTTTTTTGAGACGGAGTCTCACTCTATCACCCAAACTGGAGTGCAGCGGTGCGATCTCAGCTCACTGCAACCTCTGCCACCCAGGTTCAAGCAATACTCCTGCCTCAGCCTCCCGAGTAGCTGGGATTACAGGTGCCTGCCACCCCTGGTTAATTTTTGTATTTTCAATAGAGACAGGGTTTCACCATCTTGGTCAGACTGGTCTTGAACTCCTGACCTCCTGATCCACCTGCCTTGGCCTCCCAAAGTGCTGGGATTACAGGTGTGAGCCACTGCACCCAGCCCAATTTTTTGTATTTTTAGTAGAGATGGGGTTTCTTCATGTTGCCCAGACTGGTCTTGAACTCCTAAGGTCAGGCAATTCATCCACCTTGGCCTTCCAAAGTGCTAGGATTACATGCATCAGCCACCACGCCTGGCCTATGTTTAAAATTTCTATCTATCTATCTATCTATCTATCTATCTATCTAGAGACAGGGTCTTGCTCTGTAGGCCAGGCTGGAGTGCAGTGGCATGATCATGGCTCACTGCAGCCTCGACCTCTTGGGCTCAAGCAATCCTCCCATCTCAGCCTCCTGAGTAGCTAGGACAGCAGGCATGTGCTCCCATGCCCAGCTAATTTTTGTACTTTTTGTAGAGATGGGTTTTCCCCATATTGCCTAGGCTGGTCTCAGACTCAAGCAATCCTCCCACCTTGGCCTCCCAAAGTGCTGGGATTACAGGCATGAGCCACTGCGCCGGCCTTCTGTTTGTAAGGATTCCTGCCCTTACATGTCCTGTCTGTCCTCCCTGTGCTTGTCCACTTGTCTGTGAGGCTCTCCCCACTTGCCTAACCCCATCTCCTGGGCCCTGCACCCCATCTCTCTCTGACCTGGGTCCAGGTCCTCTGCCGAGTCTTCTGTACCCCAGAGGTCTTAGCATAAATCCCGTGGATTCTAGGTGTCTTCCTGGTCCCTACTCCCTGGCTGGGGCCCAGGCTTTAGCACTTTTCATCACAAACCCGGAAGAAGCCTCCCAGCTCTGACTGGGCCCCTCACCGCTCAAATACCTCCTCCAACTCCCCATCACCCTCAGTATAAGCCCCCAGTCCCAGAGTTCAAAGCCTTCAGCATCTAGATGCCAATTTCTCTTATCTCTGCCTTTACCCATGTTATGGTCCTGCTAACTCCCTGTCTCCCTCTGTGCTTCCCCTCATGGTGTTCCCATTCCTGGAATGCCCTTCCCTGCCTGGAGAACTCATCCCCATACCTCAAAGCCCAGCTCCTATGTCCCTGCTTCTAGGAAACCTTTCCCCTCTGGAATCCTTCACAGTCCCTGTACCTCCTTCTTTTCCAATTCTGACCCCGTGGGGCTTGGAGTGTCTGTATCAGGCTTTGTCTCCCCTAGACTAGGGAATTGTGGGATACTGGGCCTGGGGTGGGGGCCTCTTGGGGACCCATCATTGCAGTGCCCAGGGAGGACACCAAAGTCGCTGATGAGTAGACACAAATTCCCTCCCACATGCCTGCTCACCCACCCACCCCCGCCTCACCTGGCCGATGGCTCCAGCAAACACCAAGGCCAAGTCTGGCAGCCAGGAGCAACCAGGGAAGGTGAGAGCGTAGGCAGCCAGGCCGCAGAAAGGCAGGACATAGAACATGTACATCAGCATCTGCAGGGGTGGGAGGAGAGGGGCACTGGCCTGTGAGATGAGCAGCGACCCCAGGTGGGTCTCCTGAGACCCCCGAGGTGGAGGCCCTGAGGAAGGATCTGGATGGCCTCAGATCCCACCCAGGCTCTCTGCAAAGTGCTCCTCTATTTCCCTTGGGGATCCTTGCCTCCACCCTCCCAAAACACATACATCAAACCTACCAACCTTTCTCCGGAAGTGGCATGCGACCCTGGCCTGGCCAGTCAGAGCATTCCAGCCCCCTGGCCGTGATGCTCAGTAAGAAATGGGCAAGTGATTCAGGCTGGGCCACTCCGAGCCTGCCTAAGACCTGTGCTTAAGCTTGAGGGTAATAAGGGCTCACATGGCTCTGGGGTGACTGAGTGGGGTGCAAAGAAGCCTGGAGCTGCCACAGGCTGTCTCTGCCACCCCACAAAGGGACTGCCTGAGAGCGAAGCCATGCAAAGAAAGCAGAGCCCAGAGGCCGGGCGCGGTGGCTCATGTCTGTAATCCCAGCACATTGGGAGGCCGAGGCGGTGGATCACTTGAGGTCAGGAGTTCGAGACCAGCCAGACCAACATGGTGAAACCCTGTCTCTACTAAAAATACAAAATAGCCAAGCGTAGTGGACCACGCCTGTAATCCCAGCTCCTCGGGAGGCTGAGGCAGGAGAATCACTTGAACCCGGGAGGCAGAAGTTGCAGTGAGCCGAGATCATGCTATTGCACTCCAGCCTGGGTGACAAGAATGAAACTCTGTTTCAAAAAAAAGAAAAAGAAAAAGAAAGCAGAGCCCAGGCTGCACCTCGAGCCCCTGGATCCAGCCATACCTGAAGACCACATCTGTCCTTTTTTGGTAAGATAGTAAATTCCCTATGGGCTTCTGCCTGTTTGAGTTGTTCTTCTGGCATCTGCTTCAAAGAGGCCTGCTGGACCCCTACCCATGGCAGGAGCGTGGTCTTCTCCCCACTGCCCTCTCACCTGCACCTTAGGGTAGGCCACGGGATCCCGCAGGTACGGCTCATACTGGTAGATATAGACAAAGCAGGCATCTGTGGGGCAGTCAAGCACCACCTGGGACACGCAGACATGCCATCAACCCTCAGACACCCCTCCCACAGGAAGCCTCCCCCACCCTCCCAGGCCCACACCTCTTGTTTTGGCCTCTCCCAGCCCCGCTCAAGTTGGGGTGGGAGAAATGGGGCTTTGTCCTGGAACACTCAGGTTAGACTTGATGAAGAACTTCCTTGGATGATCAAACAGGAAGAAAGGCAGCATGGGAGAGGTGGGTCAGGGAAGGGAGACCAGAGGCAGGGGAGGGGGAGACTGGCCAGCGCAGACTCACCAGGCCCCGGAACAGAGTGAAGAAGCCAGCAAGGACGAGGTAGATGACAAGGGCCAGGTCAGCCGGGCGCTGCAGCAGTGCCCTTCTTTGTTCCTCCTGCACCTGCCCCAGGGGAGAGAAACAGACAGCAGGAGAGGTATTCAACGAGAGGTATTCAGTAGGTGCTCAATAAAAGCTCCTCCCTTCTTTCTGTTTGTTTTTTTTTTTTTGAGACAGAGTTTCACTCTTGTTGTCCAGGCTGGAGTGCAATGGCACAATCTCAGCTCACCCAACGTCCGCCTCCCGGGTTCAAGCAATTCTCCTGCCTCAACCTCCCGAGGAGCTAGAATTACAGTCATGTGCCACCATGCCCAGCTAATTTTTGTATTTTTAGTAGAGCTGGGGTTTTGGCCTCCCAAAGTGCTGGGATTAGAGGCATGAGCCACTGCACCCCAGCCTTTTTTTTTTGAGACAGGGTCTCATTCTGTTGCCCAGGCTGGGGTGAAGTGGCACAATCTCAGCTCACTGCGGCCTCAATCTCCTGGGCTCAAGTGTTCCTCCCACCTCAGCCTCCTGAGTAGCTGGGGCTACAGGCATGCACCACCACATCTAGCTATTTTTTTAACTTTTTGTAGAGAGAGGGTCTGGCCTCCAACTCCTGGGCTCAAGCGATCCTCACGCCTTGGCCTCCCAAAATGTTGGGATTGCAGGCATGAGCCACCTCACCCAGCCCTCCCTTCTTTCTGACAAAGGAGATCCTTCCAAGGAAACTAAATCTTTGACCAAAAGCAACTCACACGGGGGACATTCAGGCACGATGGGACAAGGCCTGAGCAGGGGCAAGGTACTCACCATGTTGGTGGTGCAGAAGGTTGGTGCCCGGGGCTGGTTGAAGACCCTCATGCCAGCCCAGCATGGCACCAGCAGGTAGGGGATGGTGAGGAAGAAGGCAGGCCTGATCTCGGAGCTGTATTTGCCTGTCATGGTGCAGGAGCGCGGGTGTCAGCCATGACAGAACCCTGCTGGACATCTTTCTGTTTATTTTGAGATAGAGTCTTGCTCTGTCACCCAGGCTGGAGTGCAGTGGTGTGATCTCAGCTCACTACAACCTCCACCTCCCGGGTTCAAGCAATTCTCCTGCCTCAGCCTCCCGAGTAGCTGGGATTACAGGTGCATGCTACCATGCCCGGCTAATTTTAGTATAGACAGAGTTTTACTATGTTGCCCAAGCTAGTCTCGAACTCATCAGCTCAAGTGATTGATGAGGCAGGCGGATGAGGGAGACCACCCTGTGCAATATAGGGATTATAGGCGTGAGCCACCACACCTGGCTTCTCTGGCTGGACACCTCGATTCAGAAATAGCATCCTCATTCAAGCTCCAACACCCTCCATGGCTCCCTAGTGCCCACACAATGATGTCCAGGCTCCTCAACCTGACCTGCCTCAATTTACCTTCTGACTATGGAGCCTACCTTCCAGTGGGTTCTTTGCTTCCTATGAATACACCTTGGATGTTCTCTCTGCTGAGGTTTTGCCATGCCAACCTCCCGGACTGCCTTCACTGCTCTACCTCCCAAGACCTACCTCTGCAGGATTCACCCTAAAATTGCCTTCCCGTGTCAAGAGTGTTCTGGGTCAAACCCCTGGGGCTGAGAACCACTGCCTGGGGAGGAAGCAGAGTTTGGGCTCCCCCACCTTCCAAGAGGAAACAGGGACCAGAAAGGGGCAGGCTGCTGACTGAGGCTGTGGACACGCAAAGAGGGAGGTGGGGCCTCTGCAGATAGCAGGAAAGTGATGGAGGATCCAGTGGTGGGGCTTCTAGGTGCAGGGTAGTGACCTGGCCTAAGAGAGACCCAATTTCCAAGGCTTGTCCTTACCAAGAATGTTTCCTGTAAGAAACACCAGGATGCTCATGACGAAGGAACCCAGCCAGTAGAGTCCAACATTCCGGTATCTCTTCCTGGGCGAGGGATGGAGGGGTGACCAGCGGGTAGACACTCCGTAATCTCAGAGCCCCAGCCAGGGCCCAGAGACCACTGTGGGCCTCCCAGCTCCAGGTCCCTCTCAGTTATGTGCAGGATGGAAGGGACAACAGGGAGTTGAATGGGGGAATGAGCAGTGAGACCCTCTGTCCAAGGACAGAAGTGGCTGCCCAGGCACAGGGTGGATGTGAGCAATGCCAGGCCACCACCTACACCTGAGACGTTCCCTGGAACCTTCTCCTGGCCACCCCTGGCTGGAGCCCTAGAGGGGCGTCCTGATTTCTCCTGCAGACACTTCTGGCTCCACCCTGCCCTGGGATTCCACCTGAGGACGCAAATTCTCTCCCAGGGTCAGATGCCACCCCCTCCCTTCCCCCCGCACCTTCTGCAGATGGCGCCGGCCATGGCCAGGTAGAGGAGGTAGTGAACGCTGCCGTCCCAGTAGCAAATGAGCACTCCGTGCGCTGTGCGCAGGTATGGCTCTCCCTGTGGGGGCAGGTGGGAGGCTCAGACGGGCAGTGGGGCAGGGAGGTCCCTGGCCGTCCCTCAAATACCTCCTTGGTGCAGAACTCCATGAAGCCCATCACATAGCCGTCTTCCTCAAGAGCGATGATGAGGTCCACAACCGAGGTGAAGGCGAAGATGGCGAAGACTGCAATGAGTGGGTGGGCGGGGTCAGGTGTGGGAGGAGACACGAGTGGGTGGGACTAGGGCTCAGTGTGGGCGGGGCTTGACGTTAAGGTCAGGGATGAGATTATCGCTGGCAAGGATTCCAGGCCCAGTCCCTGCCTCATTCTGCATGTCTGATGGAGGAGACACAGCCTGGCCCTCATGTCCCTGGTTTGATTGGAAGGCCCAGTGCCTGCCTTTAGGAGTCCCCAGTCTCATGGGAGAGGCACCATCCCTGCCCTCAGGATCTCACAGTGATGAGGCGGTACACTTTTTCAGGAGCTTCCAATCTGATGGGGGAGATGCAGTTCCTGTTCCCAGGAGCCCCAGGTCTGAAGGTGGAGGCTCTTTGAGGTTCCCCAGTCTGATGGGAGTGTTCAGATCTCTTTGAGGTCTCCAGTCTGATGGGAGCTCTTAAAGGGCTCCCAGTCTGATGGAGGATGCCCTTCAATGTCCCCCAGTCTGATGGAGGAGGCCCTTCAATGGCCCCCAAGTCTGATGGTGGAGGCCCTTTCTCAGACAGTCTTCTTCCCCACAGCTTCCCACTGACTCACCAGCGTAGAGTGGGTCATAGGAGATCTCGCCGTGGGACAAGCTGTAGACCGCCACAAAGAGCACACCCAGGATTAGGGCGCTCATCAGTGCCACCCAGAGGAGGCTGTGGAGACGGAAACCAAGTCAGGGAGGCCAGGCCCAGTGCTGAGACATCGTCCCAACCTCCTGGTAGGGGAAGGGGCAGACTCCAAGAAGCCCCAGGGAAGAGCCTGAAGTGTCTGTTCATCCGTCAGTGCTGTTCCCTGAAACTGCTCTCACCCTGTGCCAGGCCATTGCTCAGGCTGTTTCTTCCTTCTGGAAGCCACTTCCAGAATCCTTTTCCAGTTGGCAAACTCCTACTCATCCTTCATGGCCCATTCATGTTGTTCTTCCTCCATGAAGCCCTCCCTGACTCCCCAGAAAGGATCACTGTTTAACTTGGGCCAGCTACAGAGGGGACATTCATCAGCCCTTTATTTTTTTTGTTTTTTGAGACTGAGCTAAGATGCCCAGGCTGGAGTGCAGTGGTGTGATCTAGGCTCATTGCAACCTCTGCCTCCTGGGTTCAAGCGATTCTCCTGCCTCAACCTCCCAAGTCACTGGGATTACAGGTGCCCACCATCCTGCCCAGCTAATTTTTGTATTTTTAGTAGATACGGGGTTTCATCATGTTGGCCAGGCTGGTCTTGAACTCCAGACCTCAGTGATTCACCCACTTTACTCTCAAAGTGCTGGGATTACAGGCGTGAGCCGCTTGCCAGGCCTTCTCCTCTGACTGTACCATTTATCCCATCGTTATGTGTTTGACTCAGTCTGTTCAGTCATTCAACAACATCAAGTCCCTCTGTGGCCAGGCCCAACTCCCAAGCCAGAGGGTCTCGAGTGCTCAGTCCTGTAGACTTCATTGTCTGAGGCTCCCGACTCCTCCCAGCTAAAGTCCAAATGCCTCCTCAGCTCCACCCTGCCCCTGCCCTGATCTGCACCACCAACGTGATAAGACAGGTCAACCAGTTGCATAGGTGACAGAAGCCACATCTCTGGGCATCCCTCAACCCAGGTGGGCAAATCCAGACCAAAGAAGATGGGAGTGATGTCCAGTTGTCCAGGGTCACACAACAAGACTCTGTCCATCACTTTCCAGGCCCCTACCTTCTCACAAACCCCTCAGCCCCCAAGATCTCTATCCTGACCCTATCTAACAATGACATTATAGTACTCAGATGTGACCACGACAAATCTTTGTACACAGTTTGTAATCTTTTTTTTTTTTTTTTTTTGAGATGGAGTTACCCAGGCTGGAGTGCAATGGCGCAATCTAGGTTCACGGCAACCTCCACCTCCCAGGTTCAAGGGATTCTCCTGCCTCAGCCTCCCAGGTAGCTGGGATTACAGGCTTGCGCCACCACACCTGGCCAATTTGTGTATTTTTAGTAGAGATGAGGTTTCTCCATGTTGGTCAGGTTGGTCTTGAACTCTCAACCCCAGGTGATCTGCCTGCCTCGGCCTCCCAAAGTGCTGGGATTACAGGCGTGAGCCACCACGCCTGAAACAGTTTGTAATCCTTAACCTAACTATGCGATGAGATCTAGGATTATGCTCATCACACTGATGAGGAAACTGAGGCTCCCAGAGGAACTTGGTTCACCCAGGATCCCAGGAGATGGAGATAGGTATTCCCACCCAGGGAGCCAGGCCTACAGTCAAGACTCTCTCCATCCCATGGCTTGAGTTGAGCTGGGTTTAGAAGTGCGAGGGGCTTGCAGATGCCCACTATCCAGTGGCTGGACCTGCAGGGCTAGGATGCAGGGTTAGGAGACAGGGACCGGGAAAGGTAGTCTAGGGACAGGGTGAGCCAGCCCTGAAGAAGAGGAAAGTCCCAGGCCGCTGTGTGTGTGTGTGTGTGTGTGTGTGTGTATACTTTTACCTTGGCGACTTTGGAGCCTGTGCAGGGCGCATCCCTGGGAAAACCCCAGAAATCCTCCAAAACTCTGTCTTGTGGGGGCTCTCCTCATCATTCCTTCTCCCAGGCCCCAAACATCCCAGGAGGGGCCGCATCCCAGCCTCCAGCCCGGCGGGAAGGGGACTTCCGGTTAGAAGGGGGCGTTCTTCTGGCCCAGCCCCGTTCCAGCCGGGTCGGAGCTGAGCTGGAGCGCAGGGCTCGCAGGGGTCAAGTCCGCCGCCCGCGCATCCTCCCTCCAGCCCCCCTCCGCTCCTCCCCGCCTCTGCCCGCTCCCACTGCCCCCAGAGGCGGCCCCGGCCCCTCCCCGCACGCACTGCGAGAGCGCCGAGACATGGTTGAGCGCGTAGGACAAGGGGAGGGCGCTCAGCGACAGCGCCGCGATCTTGCAGGCCAGCGGCGGGATGTCCATGGCGGCGGCGCCTGGACCCCGGCTCTGCCCCGGTGCGTCCTCCAGGGCGCTCGGCTCCTCAGTGGCGGCTCGTCCGGGCCAGGGCTTCCAGGGACCCGCCCCGCGCAAAGGTCGCCCCCACATGTGCCCTGGGCCGGCCTAGGTGACCGCCCTGCGTGTTCTCGGGGCGCTTCCAAGTTCCCTCCCCGGTCCTCCCCCTGGCAGCTGCCCGGCCCCTTCGCCCCTCCCTATCGACACCCTCTCGTCGCCACTGGCCGTCCCGCTACTCAGCCTCAGTTTCCCTCTCTGTCAAAGGCTGGGACACACCACCTCAGGATGCTTCTGCTCTTAGGCCAAGGGGTGCACCCTGGAGGTCCTAGTGTGCCCCCTCTTCCCCGCACCCCCACAACTTCGTTCTAAGGAAATTCGTTCTCCAGGACTCTTTCTGCCCTTCTAAACCTCTGCATTCCCCAGAGTTTTCCACCCCCACCCAAAGATCAAGTGGGCATTGCCTGTGTGCGCTGATGGAACAACCTTCAGCTCTTGGGTGCAAAATGCCTTTTTTATTTTATTTTTTTGATACGGAGTCTCACTCTGTCACCCAGGCTGGAGTGCAGTGCCACGATCTCGGCTCACTGCCTCCTGGGTTCAAGTGATTCTCCTGCCTCAGCCTCCTGAGTAGCTGGGATTACAGGTGCGCACCACCACACCTGGCTAATTTTTGTATTTTTTAGTAGAGACAGGGTTTCACTGTGTCTGTCAGGCTGGTCACTGTGTCTGTCAGGCTGGTCTCTCAAACTCCTAATCTGGTAATCCACCTGCCTCAGCCTCCCAAAGTGCTGGGATTACAGATGTGAGCCACTGCACTGGCCTAAAATGCCTTTCCATGTGCTTAGAGTTGAGTTTTCACAGTGGCCGCAAATGAAAACATGTTTCCAGGCAGGTGTGAAGTTTTGTTTGCTTGCTTTCATGTCATAACTTTATTTACACACATATCTAGTATGCCATATGAGTTTGAGTTTGATCCATTTTCCAGAGACTGCACCTCTTAAAATGCTCTACATATCTGTTAAATGGATGAGCTGAAACACCCTTATTTTTTAAGCAGTTGGTGTCTTACTATAAGAAAGGGTGCAGCAAATCCAGATCCAAAGTACAAACACATCATGGCTAGTAACTACCACTTGTTTTACACTGAAAATGGCAAATTCTTCCCAGGAGCCTCCTCATAGTGGCACCTACGGATTGCAGAGGTTGTGAACTTCCAGATGCTCTGGCCCAACATAGCACTGCTGGAAGCTCTGCGGAAAGCGCAGAGACCAAGGACGGAAGAAACGGCAGCACCTCACCAAGACCATTTGTTTGTTTTTTGAGAGGAGGTCTCAGTCACCCAGGCTGGAGTGTAGTAGTGGTCTGCCTTGAACGACCAGCCTCAAGCGACCCTCCCAGCTCAGCCTCCCAAATAGCTGGGACTACGGGTATGCACCACCACGCGCAGCTAATTATTTTATTATTTGTAAAGATGGGGGTCTCACTTTGTTACCCAGGCTGGTCTCAAAACTCCTGGGTTCGAAAGATCCTCCCACCTCAGCCTCCCAAAGAGCTGGGATTACAGGCGTGAGCCATCTCAAGGGCTAAGTGTGAAGCTTTGATTCCGGAGCTGTCCCTCTGCCGGATAGTCCTGGGTTGAGAATTCTTCATGGTGGGGAGAGGGTAGGAGGAAGGAGTCCTAGAGGGTGGGGGCTGAAGTTAGACTATCGGGATGGAGCCAGTTTGGTGAAGAGTTTGTGAACGTTGTTCCTGGCTGGGTGGAAAATGGCTCGGAAAATGGAACTGAACAGCGGAAAGGAGGTCGGTTTGGCTGGGGTCTGATGAGAAGCCAGGCAGCTGCAAGAGACTGTGGGAGGTTCTGAACAGCTTGGAGGGGCTGCAGTATTGGAGGGGAGAATTAGGAGGAAGTCATCTGTCTTTGTCACACCCTCCAGCCAGCCTCGCCCTCTGGCCCATGTGTGGATGCTGCAGACAGCAAGGTGAACCATGCCCATCTGACTCCTGCCCTGCAGGAGCCCGGTCTGGGGTTGGCACAGATTCTAACCCCTGCCCCTACCCCTGACCCCTTCTGCATGCAGGCCCTTGGCCTGATGCCAACTGGGTCACAGGTCTGTCAGAGCTGGGCCACAAGAGGGTCTTCTGGCCACAGGTCTGACTCAGCCTCCTTCCCCAGGTGCCCATTGCCCATGGGGTGAAGTTCAGTTTCCTCTAGACTGACTTTCCCAACTCTAGCAGGGTCAACACCCCCCAGGCCTGCTTTCTGTCTACAAGATGAGCCTTCTTGTAAGGGGGTCCCAGCATCTCCTTCACGCAGCCCTGCCTGCCACCCCCACCCTATCTTCTCCACACAGGGCCAGGGTGTCTGTGCCCAGCTCAGACTAGGGGCCGGGCCTTGCCCCATGTCCAGGACGCACCTGCACACACACACACAGCGTTTGGAGGCCTCACCCCCTGCCAGGGGGTAAAGTCCATGTCCTGAGCCTAGTGAGCCTCCAGCTCGCTGAGCACTCGGTGAGAACTCGAGAGAAGTGACTTGGACAGCTGAATGTCTGGGACCAAGCCCTAGGATTCCCCGTCTCCTGAACCACTGGCTGCAAAGAGCTACCCTGCTATGCTCAGGGTCCTGGCCCACTGCCCTCTGGACAGCCCCCATGCATGGGCATCCAGGCCAAGCCCACCAGTGTTACCCCTTGCTCTGTCTTATGCACAGTCAGGAGGGGAGAAAGGGTGGCATGTCACCCCAGCCTTGGCTCTGCCACTGCCTCTGGCACCTCCCTGGTCGCAGACGCAATGAGATACTCTGCAGGCCACCCCATCTAGGCTCCCTGTTCCTCTTGGTAGCAGCCTCAGACTTCGTCCCCAGCAGCCTGGCTGACTGGGGCAGATCTTGTCCACCTGGTCCCCGCAGTCGGCACCCAGTGTTTGCTGATAGCTGTGTGAGTGCAGGCTGGCCCAGGAGCCCGACTCCACACCGAGCCTGTGAATAGGGAGGCCCTGGTGCCTGCAGGGGCTGGGCAGCACCCACTGGGTGTGGGCAGGTGGGAATGCAGATTCTCAGGCACCCCCCTCCCCACCTGCTGACTCAGGAGCTGTAGCTTAACAAGATCCCCAGGGTGACTCTGGCACAAATGTGGGGCTCTGGCCCTGGGGCAGATGTGGAGGTCTTGGCATCACTGTGGCCTGGGCTACCCTCCTACCTCAAAACCTCTGGCTCTTCCAGGAGCTCCCTGACCTGCTGGTATGGCACATCCATCCATGTGGCTGTCCCCTAACAACACAAGCCCCAGGGACTCATATCCCTATGACACTGGTGGGACCTGAAAGGCCATAACCATCACATGTGGTGGGTTTGCCCTGTGCTGGGCTCTGCCAGCGCCACCTGCTGGGAGGAGAACACATAGGTGTGCCCAGAAGCCACTTGCCCCCACAGGTCTGAGGGAAGGTGGGGCCCTGCCTGGAGACCCCTCCCCAACCTTTCCCTTGCAGGACAGTGCTAGGCTGGGAGGTTCCCGACACTTGTTTAGCCCAGGTGTGGCCAGGTCTCCAGCTTTATTTTTTGAGACGGAGTCTCACCGTTGCCCAGGCTGGAGTGCAGTGGCACAATCTCAGCTCAGTGCCACCTCTGCCTCCCGGGTTCAAGCGATTCTCCTGCCTCAGCCTCCTGAATAGCTGGAACTACAGATGCACGCCACCACACCCTGCTAAATTTTATTTTTCAGTAGAGATGGGCTGGTCTTGAACTCCTGACCTCATGATCCGCCCACCTCAGCCTCCCAAAGAGCTGGGATTAGAGGCATGAACCACCGTGTCTGGCCGCTCTATAATTATTTGAGATGGAGTCTTGCTCTGTCGCCCAGGCTGGAGTGCAGTGATGCAATCTCGGCTCACTGCAATCTCCACCTCCCAGGTTCAAGTGATTCTCCTGCCTCAGCCTCCTAAGTAGCTGGAACTACAGGTATGCACCATTACACCCACCTAGTTTTTTTGTTTTTTTTTTTTTTTGAGACGGGGTCTCACTTTGTTGCCCAGTCTGGAGTGCAGTGGCTATTCACAGGCGGGATCCCACTACTGAGCAGCACAGGAGTTTTGACCTACTAAGGTTCACCCCTCCTTAGGGAACCTAGTGGTCGCCTGCTCCCAGAAGGTCACCACATTGATGCTGAACTTAGTGCAGATACCTGATCGGCATAGCACACTACAGCCCAGAACTCCTGGACTCAAGGGATCCTCCCACCTCCACCTCCTGAGTAGCTGGGACTACAGGCACACGCCACCGCACCTGGCTAATTTTGTATCTTTAGTAGAGACAGAGTTTCACCATATTGGCTAGGCTGGTCTCGAACTCCTGACCTCAGGTGATCCACCCTCTTTGGCCTCCCAAAATGCTGGAATTACAAGTGTGAGACATTGCGCCCAGCCTTCCAGCTTTATTATGCCGAGAACAGCTTTTCTCCCCTCCAGTGCAACCCAGGCCGAGCAGGGACGGAGACTCCCCCGGCCAACAAGGAGCCCTGAGACAGCATCTTGCAACCTGTGACCGGCCTGGCCCGGCTGCTGAGCGACAGGAGGGTCTTCCTGCAACAGGACCAGGCAGCCGTGGCGGATGAGCACTGGGACTTTATTACACGGCACAGCACTCGTGACAACGGGAGGGGTAGGCAGAAATGCAGGCCGGAACATTCCACAGTCCAGGGACGGTTGGTCATTCAGAAAGTACATGTTTCCAGAACACTCAGTAGTAAGGCCGTCTGGGGTTGTTCTGTGAAAGGCAAAACAGAAAACAGGAGAAGGGGGTTAATGCTAAAGGCAGCATTCCTCCTGTCCGGAACCTTCTGGGGGCAGCTGAGCTCACACCCTCGAGGTGGCAGTGCAGGCTTGGGGGATGGAGGGGGTTCGAATGCAGGGGGGTGGTAGGGGGCTCGCTGGTGAGCCCGGCCTGGCTGGACTGAGGAAGGAAGGGAGCCTTTGGTTCCCACCGCCACCCTCTCCTGCCAACTGAGAAAAGGCAGCCCAGCTGGGGATGCACACCAGAGGGTTAGGCCGGAAGCGGTAGGCCAGCATCATCCTCTTGCGGAAGGCCTCATACTCATCATCCTCCTTGGAGAGCTCGGCCGGCCGGTCAATGCCGAAGCCGGCGCCATCCACTGTGGTGGTACCCCTACAGGGAGGAGATGAGGCGATGTGAGCAGAGGGCTGGGTCAGTGCCAGTGGGAAGGGGTCTGGGGCTGGAACTCCAGGCAGAGGGACTGGGCATAGCTGGGCTCTCGGCAGCACCTCCCGAGGGCGTAGGGCTGGGCTGGGCCGTATCTGTGCAGAGAGAAGCCTGAACCCAAACGGTGAAGGAGGGGAGAGCCCAGGGGCTCCCAGGCCCCAGGGACTCACACAGGGAGGAGCCCACAGTGCAGGTGACCACAGCTCTTGGGATGGCAGGATGGTTACTCAAAGACAGCCTCGAAGGGGGCACTCAGGGCCAGGGTCATACCTGGGAGAGCTCCTGCCCATCTCTGGGACTGGTTTTGCAGTCATGGAGAATTCAAAAAAGGCCTTCACAAGGCAGACAGGGTCCATAGACCCATGAGGGCCTGACCCATCTGTACCCACACCCACCTCAATTGACTTGGAGAGACTCACAAGGGGGACAGGAGGCGGCCCTGGGAAGGACCCGGCCCGTTCGGCCTGCTGCACTGCAGGCTTGTGCCTGACAAGGGGTGTGCAGTGGGGTGCTGTGATCATTTTGCCACAAGGGAAAAGCAATGCTATAAAGAGGTGGAGTGGGGAGGTGGCAGGGGAGCCACACCCCAAGTTCATGGCCATGCCCTCCCCCAGGGCCACTCACTTGTTGACGGGGTTCTTGATGCCCTGGCCCTCCGAGCCCAGCCCCTCGCCCTCCTTCCAGCCCATCTTCATCAGCATCTGGTAGCCGATGTTCTCCACGGTCAGCTTGAACTCCTTGTACTCTGAGTAGTCAGGCTCGCGGCCCTCCTGTGGGGTGAGGAGGCAGCTGTCACCTACCAGGGCTGGGGCTGTGGTAGCCCCCAAATCCAACCCTCTGCCTTTGGCTTCAATGGACCAGGGGCCCATCTGCCTCTCTCCAGACTCCTTGAGAACAGACCAAGCTTCTCCTGCTTCTCAGGGTCCCCGGGGCCTTAGTGCCAAACTGTGCACCAAGCTCCCTGGTGGCCAAGTCAAAAGGGCAAGAGGATGAGTTACACAGGCCTTATCCACCTGAGATAAAGCAATGGTTCACTGGCAAAGAGAAGCCCTGTGTTCAGTCCTGAGAGCAATTTGTAGCACAAGGTACTAATAAAAGATTGACAACGAGGTTACCACCTCGCTGATGAAGTTATCAGGCCCTGAACAGTTTTACAAAAAAAAAAAAACCTCAAAAAGATAACAGGGGCTATGCCGTGCCAGCCCTTCCCCTCAGGAACCCAACAGCAGCAGAGGCAGAAATGTTAAGCTCTGGTTTGGGAGAGGCCAGCCCGTGGGGACTTCTGCCGGAGAAACACTTTGCCTGTAAACTGCACTTAATTGGCTCCACTGGAAGCAGAATTTCCCTCGCAGCCCCAGGAAATGTTTCTGAGGCAGCAGCTGAGCTGTTGTTTGCTAATTCCCTACACAGACGGTGCCTGTCACTAACAGATGCCTCCCGCAGCAGCGAGAGGGCCTGGCTCTTGCTGTGATGGAGAGGGTAGCCAGGCCAGGCAACTAGGAGGGGCGGCACGAGGCAGAGGCTGGACCCGAGGCTCCTCCTGGCTCACCTTCAGGGCCTTGAAGGTCTCCATAAACTTCTCCAGCTCGTCTGGAGGCAGGAAGTCTCCAATAAAGTGCTTGCCCCGGCCCATCTTTGTCAACTGCTCGGCCCATTCTGCTCAGAGAAGCAGAAAGGTGAGAAAGAGGAGGAGAGTGAGCCTAGTGGCTCCCAGCGCACAGGTATGAGGGGCCCCCAGGGAAGGAGGTGGCTGGGCTGTGACCCCAGCCCCGCCCAGCATCCTGTGAACCCAGTGCCGTTCTCCACCCCCACAATGTCAGGACCACCCTTTTTCACCACAGAGAAAACCAGGTCCTAGAGAGATTGAGCCTCTCACTCCGGGCCTCACAGCCACAGGAGGCAGGCTGGGGGCTGAACCAGGGTGGCAGCTCAAGACCAAGTGGGGCGCCTCCAAGTAGCCTTCTGGGGCAGGTGAGGGGGCCCCGCCTGGCCACGCTGCGCACCCCTGGTCTTGTCCATCTCCATGCGCCGCAGCTGGTGCTCCCAGGTGCCCAGCTCGCTGTCCACCTCCTCGTCACTGTCATAGCCGTGCTGGTGCTGCTGCACCGCCTTCTCCCACAGCAGCTGCATGTCCTGCATGGCCCGCTTGTGCTGCATGATCATGTCGTACATCTGCTGCATCTGCAGGGCACACTCACCAGTGAGCCAGGGCACTGAGCCTTGGCCTGCCAGAGCCCCGCCCCTGCTCCCCACCTTCTGTGCAGGGCCAGCCTCCCACCAGGCCCTGGCTCATCTGGACCCTCTGTGCAGGGCTGGAGCCAGGACCCACCCTGGGTTCCCCGTATCCTGGTGTGGAGCGTGGAGGACCTCTTGGCCACTAAATGAGGGTAACTCAGGCTCCTAACCCCTGGGAGGGTCGAAGGTGATGTGACAGGGCTGAGGGCCTGGAGGACGGGTCAGAGTGAGCTAGCCACAGGAACTGACAGGCAGGCACGTGCAGCTCCTCAGGGAAGCCAACACTTCCCTGCCCAACTCCAAGCGGGCGGCCTCAAGTCTCTCAGGGTGCCCTGTGCTGACCAGGGTGGTCCTGCACTAGACATGGCAGAGGACTGCGGTCAGACAACATCAGCACAGACTATCCCACGGGACCAGCCTGGAGCATGGCAGAAAGCAGTCACAGAGCTCAGGCCAGGCATCTCAGGCCAGGCATCACAGGCCACAGGGGCCGCCCCAAGGGCCAGCATCTCCCAGGCAACCTGAGAGGCCACTCAGGTGCAGTGGGGGTGGCATGTCACCTACTGGGGCAGGGGAACCTGCCTGCCTGGGAGCCTACCTGCTGGCCACAGGTTCCAACCGAACACAGGAGCTCGGCAAGCATGTGAACCCCTGTGACCGCTGCATCTGGGGGTAGAGGACAACACTCTCTAGGCACCAGCTACGCTCCTGTCCTCTTGTCCCCAGTCTTACCTCCTGCTGCTCCTTCAGCTGCTTCTTCTGGGCGTCCGACAGCTCCGTGACACCCACTAGACCCACGGGCTTCCCCTTCTCATAGCCAAGCCCCTTGAGGTCCTGAACTGGAAACCAAAGACACAGGGCAGTCAGCACCTGGGAGGTACACCCCAATCTTGCTCTTGCACTGGGGTGTGCTATGAGTCTCACGCCTTCAGGACACTCCAGGCACCCAGGGCAGGGCCTGCAGCACAAGAGGCCCTCATGTCACGATTGTCAGTGCCACGCAGTATGTGAGGGCCGTGTCTTGTGTCCTTGTGACCTCTCCAGCCAAGCTCTATGCACCACCACATTACAGACGTGGACACCAGGAATCAGAGGTTTGGGGACTCAATCAGGGTCACACAGCTAATCCAGGGTCACACAGTTAATGAGTGATAGGGCAGGAATTTGCAGAGCCGGAGACATGAGAGCTGAGGCAGCATGCGGGCACGCGTGGGTGCACTCACAAGCGGGCTCTCAGAAGGCAGCCCCATTGCTAACAGACGCCTGGTATAAGCACGCATAGATTCAGAGTCTGGCCTAAGACTCAGCTGTGCAGCGCCCTTAGATCCTTCAGGGGAGGCAGCCAACCATCCTCAGAGCAGCTGACGTTTAATTTGGCATCAGCTGTGGAACTTGGCGGGCACCAGCAACACTGACACATAGAGGCTGTGACAGCCCCATCTGGGCAGCAGAAACTACCACCCCTTGGGTGGCGCAGTGCTTCCCAGGGGAAGTGAGCAGAGGGGTGCAGCATGCCCTCTGGGAAGGGAAAAGACTTGGGTCCTCCCAGCTCATCAGCACTCGGGCTTTGCTGCTAAGAATGACCCACATTTGCACTCTTGGTCCTTCCTCAGTTTATGGGGCACTGAGAGATGTTGGGGAGCTCTGTAGGGGAGCGCTGTGGGGGAAGACACAGGACCCAAGGTCTGAGTGTCTGCCTGATTGCCCACAGTCCCTATCCCCAGGCCCACTCTACCACATGAGTAGGCGGGTGAGGGCTGCCATGCTCCCTGAGGACACGGATCAGTGGGACTTGAACCTGGGCCTGAGACCTTGGAGCCTGCTCTGTCCAACCGGATCACAGGGCGGCTTCTTCATCCACTGGGTGTCTCAGAGCTGGGATCTAAGCACCAGGGTGTGGCACTTGAGTGACAAACCAATCCTAGGTACCCTCCACCCTGGCTGGAGTTGCTGGCTACAGCCCTGTTAAGCACAAGAATCTTCATTTAGTAGCTTTTCTCCTTGACCTAGAATCTCTGAGGCCCTTGGGGCCAGGGAGGCACCGAGCAAGCAGCTGTCCCTGAGTGGGACAAGCAGGTCCAAGAAGCTGGCCACGTGACCTGGGAAGGCTGCCGGCTTCCTGAACTTTCTATGACAAGAAAGAATCCAAGTACTTGCCCAGTGTGGTAGCTCACGCCTGTAATCCCAGCTCTTTGGGAGACTAAGGCATCTGGACCCCCTGGGCAGGGCTGGAGCCAGGACCCACCCTCGGTTCCCCATATCCTGGTGTGGAGCACGGAGGACCTCTTGGCCACTGAATGAGGGTATCTCAGGCAGGGGGATGACTTGAGCCCAGGAGTTTGAGACCAGCCTGGGCAACACAGTGAGACCCCATCTCCATTTATGTTTAAAAAAAAAAAAAAAAAAAAAAAGGCTCACTTTAGACCCAAAGACACAAATACAGTCAGGAATCACTTCATGAAGGGAACCGTTCTGAAAATGCATCATTGGGCGCTGTTGCCAATGTGTGAGCATCATAGACTGTACTTCCACAAACCTAGATGGCACCACCTACTGCATACCTACACTAATGTCACAGTTGACCTCGAACATGGGTTTGAACTACACAGGTCTACTAATATGCTGATTTTTTTCAATGAATATATTGAAAAAATTTTTGGAGATTTGCAACAAATCGAAAAAAGATGCACCACGTAACCTAGAAATACTGAAAAAAATCGAGAAAAAGTTAAGTGTGTCATGAATGTATAAGATATATGTAGACGATAGTCTGTTTTATCACTTACCACTATAAAACATATACACATTGCAGGCCAGGCGTGGTGGCTCACACCTGTAATCCCAGCACTTTGGGAGGCTGAGGTGGGCGGATCACGAGGTCAGGAGTCCGAGACCACCCTGACCATCATAGTGAAACCTCTTCTCTACTAAAAATACAAAAATTAGCCAGGTGTGGTGGCACGCACCTGTAATCCCAGCTACTCAGGAGGCTGAGGCAAGAGAATCGTTTGAACCCGTGAGGTGGAGGTTGCAGTGAACCAAGATTGAGCCACTGCACTCCAGCCTAGGCGACACAGTGACACTCTATCTCAGAAAAAAACCCCCAAAAAACCATATACACATTGCAAAACGTTAAATTTTATCAAAGCTTATGCACACAGACTGTAAATAGTGCATTTTACAGTCAAGAGAAATGTAAACAAACATAAAGATGCCAGATTAAATCTTAACTGCATAACATTAGCTGTAGTGCACACTGTGCTACTGTAATCATTTTGTAACCTCCTGTTGCTATTGTAGTGAGCTCAAGTACTGAGAATATCTGCTTAAAGCATCAGGTAATGCTAATCATCTCTGCACGAGCTGTCTGTCCCTTTAGTAAGTTGCATATTGCGGTAAAGAGAGATCTCTCGGGCTTAGTGCAATACAGTAAACCTTGAATAACACTATAGGTCCCACAAAAAGTGCCACTAATGGCCGGGCGCAGTGGCTCACACCTGTAATCCCAGCACTTTGGGAGGCTGGAGCGGGTGGATCACCTGAAGTCAGGAGTCTGAGACCAGACTGACCAACATGGTGAAACCCTGTCTTTATCAAAAATACAAAAATTGGCCAGGTATGGTGGCAGGCATCTGTAGGTCCAGGTACTAAGGGTGGCTGAGACAGGAGAATCGCTTGAACCCAGAAGGCAGAGGTTGCAGTGAGCTGAGATCACACCCCTCCAGCGTGGGCATCAGAGTAAGATTCTGTCTCAAAAAAAAACCAAAACAAAAACAAAAGAGCCAGGTGTGGTGGCTCACTTCAGTAATCCCAGCAGTTTGGGAGGCTTAGGCAGGAGGATCACCTGAAGTCAGGAGTTCAAGACCAGCCTGACCAATATGGAGAAACTCCGTCTCTACTAAAAAAACAAAATTAGCCAGGCGTGGTGGTACACACCTGTAATCCCAGCTACCTGGGAGGCTGACACAAGAGAGCTGCTTGAACCTGGGAGGCAGAGGTTGTGGTGAGCCAAGATTGTGCCACTGCACTTCAGCCTGGGCGACATGAGCAAAATTCCATCTCAAAAAAGGAAGAAAAAAAAGAAGTAAATTTCCTCCAACACAATGAAGTCCGCACACAAAAAATGCACAGCTAACATCATACACCCACACATCATACATTTCACAGACTGGTAAAAGGCTGAAAGCTTTCCCCTAAGATCAGGAACAAGACAAGGATGTATACTTCCTCCATTTTCATTCAACACAGTACTAGAAGTCCTAGACAGGAATTATGCTAAAAAAGAAATAATAAGTATCCAAGTTGGAAAAGAAGTTGTAAAACTATTTCTGTTTGAAGGTAACACAAATTTAAATGTAAAAAACCCTAAAGAATCCAGAAACGGACTGGGTGCAGTAGCTCATGCCTGTAATCCCAGCACTTTGGGAGGCTGAGGTGGCAACACTGCTTGAGGCCAGGAGTTTGAGACCAGCCTGGGCAACATGGTGGAATCCGAATCAACACAAAAAATATAAAAATCAGCCGGGCATGGAACAGCATGTCTATAGTCCCAGCTACTTGGGATACTGAGGCAGAAGAACTGATTGAGGTCGGGAGGTCAAGACTGCAGTGAGCTATGATCATGCCACTGCACTCCAGCCTGGGTGACAGAGTGAGACCCTGTCTGAAAAGAAAAAAAAAAAAAAAAAAAGAATAAAGTTGGAAAAATTAACACAAAATGGACCAAAGACCCTGGGTGCAGTGGCTCATGCCTGTAATCCCAACACTCAGGGAGGCCAAAGCAGGAAGATTGCTTGAACTCAGGAGTTCAAGACTAGCCTGGGCAACATGGTGAAACCCTATCTCTACAAAAAGTAAAAAAAAAATTAGCCAGGTGTGCTGGCATGCACTTGTAGTCCCCGCTACTTGGGAGGCTGAGGTAGGAAGATCACAGATAAACTTCAGCTTGGGGAGACAGAGGCTGCAGTGAGTAGCCACTGCACTCTAGCCTGGGTGACACAGTGAGAACCTGTCTAAAAAAAAAATGCTAAAGATCTAAATTTAAGAGCTAAAGCTACAAAATTCTTGGTAGAAAACACAGGGGCAAATCTTCACACCCAGATTTGGCAATGGTTCCTTAAAAATGACACCAAAAGGATAAACCACAGAAGAAAAAATAGATAAATTTGACTTCATTAAAATTTCATTTCTGGGGAGGGCTAGCTTACAGCAAGCACTGGGAGACTGCAAAACTAGTTGCCGCCTCCCTGGCTCTGCCATCCCCTGGAGGGTCTGCCTTCAGTTCAAAAAAAACAATGATACTTTCTGGCCACATTAAAAAAAAAGAAAATTTTAAAATTGTATGGATCAAATGACACTATTAGTAAAGCATAAAGACAACCCATGGAATGAGAGAAAGTAAAGAACTTGTATAACTCAACAACACAACAACCCAACTTTAAAATGGGCAAAGGAGGCTGGGTTCAGTGGCTCACGCCTGTAAACCCAGGACTCGGAGAGGCTGAGGCAGGAGACAGCTTGAGCCCTGGCATTTAACACCAGCCTAGGTAACATAGTGAGACCTTGTTTCTATAATAACTGGGCAAGGCCAGGCCTGGTGGCTCACGCCTATAATCCCAGTACTTTGGGAGGCTGAGGCAGGTGGCTCACTTGAGGCCAGGAGTTCAAGATCAGCCTGGTCAACATGGTGAAACCCTGTCTCTACCAAAAAAAAAAAAAAAAAAAAAAAAAACACAAAAATTAACTGGGCATGGTGGTATGCACCTGTAGTCCAAGCTACCATGGAGGTTGAGGCAGGAGTATCGCTTGAACCTGGGTAGGGGTGGGTTGCGGTGAGCTGAGATCGAGCCACTGCACTGCAGGCTGGGCAACAGAGTGAGACTTTGTCTCCAAACAAACAAAAACTGGCATAGTGAGGCAAGCCTGTGGTCCCAGCTACTTGGGAGGCTGAGGTGGGAGGATTCCTTTAGCCAGGGTGGTAGAGGCTTCGGTGACCTATGATTGTGCCAGTATACTTGAACATGGGCGACAGAGACCTCGTGTCAAAAAAATAAAAGACGGGCAGAAGAGGACTAAAACAGACATTTTTACACATGGTCAACAAGCACATGAAAGATGCTCAGCAGCATCATCAGGGACACGCCAACCCAACAACGAGACACCACTTCACATCTCCTAGGGTGGTTGTAATAAAAGAAGGAGGGTATGGCTCTTGCCTATAATCCTAGCACTTTGGGAGGCCGAGGCAGGAGGATCGCTTGAGGACAGGAGTTCAAGACCAGCCTTAGCAACACAGTGAGACCCCGTCTCTATACTATTTTTTTATTTAAAAAAATGGTGAGGATGCAGGAAAAGTAGAACCCTTGTGCACTGCTGGTGGGAATGTAAAATGGTGCAGCTGCAGGTTCCTCAAAGTTAAAAGCAGAATTACAGGCCAGGCGTGGTAGCTCATACCTATAATCACAGCACTTTTAGAAGCTGAGGCAGGTGGATCAACTGGATGGGCAACAGAGTGAGAATTTGAGACCAGCCTGGGCAACACAGCGAAATCCTGTCTCTACTAAAAATACAAAAATTAGCTAGGTGTGGTGGTGGGAGCCTGTAATCCCAGCTACTCAGGGGGCTGAAGCAGGAGAATCATTTGAACCCAGGACACAGAGGTTGCAGTGAGCTGAGATCGCGCCACTGCACTCCAGCCTGGGCAACAGAATGAGACTCCATCTCTAAAAAAAAACAAGTCAATTGCAATAGGCTCAGCAATTCCACACCCAGGTATACCAACAAGAGAACTGAAAATGGATTCAGATAGTCACAGCAGTATTATTCACAAATGCCAAGAGGTGTAAACAACCTAAAGGTTCATTCACAGATGCGTGGATAAGCCAGATGAGGTATGTACAAACAGTGGAAGATGCGGCCACAGAAGGAATGAAATTCTGATACAAGCTATAATGTGGATGAACCTTGAAGACACTCTGCTCAGTGATGGGGTGGGGGGTATGCCCACCTGATAGAGGCGAGGGAGAGGCATCCACGTCCCTGTGCACCAGCTCAGCAGGTGGGAGCTCCACCTTATCCTCTTCAGGCCCCCACCGGCTCTTCCGCTTCCTCTTCACAGTGGCTGCGGAGGCTGGCTTCCCGGGGATAGCTGGAGCAGGGGTGACGGTGGGAGCAGGTGTAGACGAGGCAGGGCAGGTGGTGGCTGGGGGCAAGGACCCTGACAGGGCCTCAGGAGGGGACTTGCGCTTCAGGCTGGGGTCGGGTGCCGTGAGGGTGCCTGTGGAGCCGGCCTTGATTTTCCGGAACTCCTCCAGCTTCTGTCGGTAGTACTTGTACCCTTGGCTGTTGGGCTCATACAGAAAGCTGCAAAGGAGAGTTGGGGGGTACACTGTCAGCTGGGCCCGAGGCTCTGCCCTGATTCTGGGTAGGAGCAGTTCTGGCTTTGTGTCCATGTTGGCCAGAGTCACTTCGTGGTCAAGTCAGGGTCATGGTCTCCACTGTGACCTCCTGCCCTGCCAGGCCTCCCGGCAGTGGCTGCTGTTTCTGGTGGCCCAATGCCCTTCCTTTGAACTGTGTGTCACTCCAATCCTCACGCTATCTTTATCAGGCACCCATCACAATGTCATTGTTAACCCTGCTTCAAAGGGAAAGGGCAGGGACCCTTAGACACTCCCCAGTCCTGAGAAAAGCGAGACCTTCACACCAAATCTCAGATTGTGGGGAAGACACCAGAACCCAGACAGGGCAGAAGGACAGGTCCTGATCCCAACGGCTTCTCAAATGCATCTGCGAGACACTGAACATCAGAACAGACCAGGGAGCCGATTTGTACTCCACCTAGGGGCAGGCAGCCTCAAGGCAGTGTGACTAGAAGCCACAGGTCTCCTCAGTCCCTTCCCAGCCTGAGGAGCAGGGCAAGGGATGCTGGGTTCAGAGCTGGGTTCCGCACTTACTGGGACCTCTCAGACCATACAGTCCCCTCCCAGCTCACAAGACTGTCTTTGGGGTCTATGCCAAAAGGGAAAGTCTTGGCTTCCCTCCAAGTGGCAGAACACAGGGAGAGAACTGAAGGCGTGTACAGCCCTGAACACATGTTACAGTGCTGAACAAGACAGGGCTGGACCTGCACTTGTGAATCTGGAGGGATGCTCATAGCACCAAGGAATGCTACTAAAGTGAACTAAAGGGTCAAGCATGCTGTGAATTCCTTTTGTACAAAAGATAGAGGCCAGGCACAGTGGCTGATGCCTATAATCCCAGCACTTTGGGAGGCTGAAGCAGGCGGATCACCTGAGGTCAGGCAAGACCAGCCTGGCTACCATGGTGAAATCCCGTCGGTACTAAAAATACAAAAATCAGCTGGGCATGGTGGCACACGCCTATAGCTCCAGCTGCTCGGGAGGCTGAGGCAGGAGAATCCCTTGAACCTGGGCGGTGGAGGTTGCAGTGAGCCAAGACTGGGCACTGCACTCCAGCCTGGGTGACAGAGCGAGACTCCATCATTCATTCATTTATTCAAGTAACAGAGAGCAGCAAGAGACCCCTTAGACAGTTTCTATATGAGCCTGTATGTATATGGCCCTGCTAACATCTGGTACCTGGGAGGATAGAAGGACAGGAGATGGCAGCATCTCTGTTGTAATCCTGGGTCGTGGCACAAATCTGACACAGTGAGGGACATTGGTAAAAATTAAGAGGTAAAAGAAACTGTTCAGGAGGGAAGGAAACAGTTGGTCAGATTTGGAAAAGACACTCAACAGCCAGGTGAGTTCAGACATGCATTTGAGGCCAAGCTGGAGAGGCTCACTTGCCAGGGCAGGTGGGCATAGGGGTGTGGGGGCCCCTTCCTGGCCTCAGCTGGTGGTTCACCCAGGGTCTGCTCCAGGATGGTCCAAGGATGCATCATAGTCTCCTGGAGGGTCTGCCCATCTGTGAAGGGGTTACAATGGCACCCAATGGTGCACCCCCATGGGGGGAGAAAATAGAAGCCTCCATCTACAATAGGGCTGGGTGCACCACCAAGGCTCCCCTCTGGTGGAACTAATCCCACCCTGAGCCCAGGGATAACCATGGTTAAAGTGTTTCCTGCCAGTTTCAGCAAAGATTTATCTTAATAGAACTGTGATCCTATTTTACGCATCCCATTTTTTTAAAAAAAATTTCTTCTTGAAACTGATGACATAAGACTTTCGTGTTAGAACAGAGGAAACACGTTCACTGACTGGCCTTGCCTCAGTTCCCTCACGCCCGAGAGTCCAGCATGCCGGGATGGCGGCTCACATGGGTGTCTTCTGAAGGCGGCGTACTCCACTGGGAAGATGCATTGATGATTCGGCCCACAAGGGCTGGACACTAAAGTTGTCACTGACTTTTCATTACTACGGCCGATGCTCTATCGACATTATTTCCAGGACGTATCTCAGAAATGGGAGAATGACTAGCTCAAGGGACTGGGCATTTCCAGATTCTTTTTTTATTTTTTGAGATGGAGTTTTGATGTTACCCAGGCTGGAGTGCAATGGCGCAATCTCGGCTCACTGCAACCTCTGCCTCCTGGGTTCAAGTGATTTTCCTGCCTCGCCTTCCAAGTCGCTGGGATTACAGGTGCACACCACCACACCCAGCTAATTTTTATATATTTAGTAGAGACGGGGTTTTGCCATGTTGGCCAGGCTGGTCTCGGAACTCCTGACCTCAGGTGATCCACCCGCCTTGGCCTCCCAAAGTGCTGGGATGACAGGCACGAGCCCCCATACCCAGCCTCCAGCTTCTTTATAACCATGCAGTTGGTTACAAATTGTTTCCCAAAGTGGCTGGGGTGTGCCTGGCCCACAGGAGTGACAGGAAAGGGCCAGGAGTAAGCCACATGAGGTGGCTGTTAGATTTGGGGACAGGAAGGGCTGCCAACCATGTGGGTCTAACCAGCATTTCTGTGCTTTGGGGCTGCCTCACAACTGATCTCGCGTGGACCCACCCGAGGTGACCTCAACCAGCCTGGCCTCCTCCAAAGCCACATCTGACAAGCTGGGCACTTGTCAGCAACACCCTAGAATAGAAACGACACACAGGAGGCCCAGGCCACCTGCATCAATAGCATCTCTGGTTTTTTTTTTTGAGATGGGGTTTTACCATGTTGGCCAGGATGGTCTTGATCGCTTGACCTTGTGATCTGCCCGCCTTGGCCTCTCAAAGTGTTGGGATTACAGGTGTGAGCCACCACGCCTGGCCTCATCTCTCAGTTCTGACATCAGGGGAGAGGCTGGACTGCAGCGGCTGGGTCCTGGACCCCTCTGACCGGGCAGAGCTGCCAGGCTCTGGGCCTTGGACAGAATTCCATATCCCTGCCTGCTTCTCCTTTGACAGGGTTCCACAGTGTCTATCTACAATGACAGCAAACTAAGTTTCTTATTTAGATAGCCTTAATCAGACAAATGAAGAAAAGACACGATGACTTGGAGTGGACTAGTGACCCAACCCTGAGTTGTGGCCAACAACTTAATGGTCCCCAGGGCAAGTCTGGGATTCAGGACGCCTGGTGGGGGGTCTCCAGTCCCAGGCAGATCCCTCTCCTGAACTCAACACCCAAACAATCCATGGCCCCAGCCACACAGGTACTAGACTGGGGCACACCTGAGCCCCAAGCAGCCCCTCTCCCTGTCCCCATCCACTGGGTCAGCTGAGCCTTGACCCTCCCTGTTCCCAGCCCCTACGCTCCCTCAGTCCCACCCGCCAATGGTGCCCCACTGCCCTTGTCTGCCTGGGCCTGGCCTGGCTGTGTCTGCCCACCCTCCACGACTTTAGCCAGTGACCACGGAAGCACAACTGCCCCATCTGTGACAAAGTCTAGGGCTGTTGAATCAACCAGCCCACCCAGACAGCCGCTGCTCCAGGACTCTGTCACGCGCGGTCACACCTCCTCACTGACTGAGTTGGGACTTGTGTAACCTGAGGACAGGCATGTGCTCATGGGCATGTGACCCCCATATCCCCCAGGCACCTCCCCACCGCCCCGGTCACAGAACAAGTGCCAAACCCACCCGATGAACGGATGAGCTGGTGAGTACAGACCCAGCCAATGGGGCTAGGGTGTGACCACATGGCCGGGGGTAGCAGGGAGGCTGGGCTGCTTGTCACGCACCTGCCCTTCTGTGGAACTCACGCACAGGCTGGGTGTTCCCACACCACAGATCTTAACGTTCCCCACTCCCAGCCACCTCCCTTGTCATAAAGGGGAGACCTTGAGAATGCACACAACGTTAACTAAACAGTGCTTGAATTTCCACCTGAGAGCCTGACCTGCCCCTAGCCAAGGGCTACCATGTGTCCCAAAGGCAACTGGTCAAGTGCTGGAGACATTCTCCACAAGGTGCCTGGAAGACATAAAGGCTCCAATGGCCCCATGCACCTGCCTCAGAGACCACCCAAGGGTGCTGATGTGTGCGTGGGACATGCCCATGGGGAGGCACAGCCAGCCTCTGGAATGAGAAACTCCTGGACCTGTCGGCTTCTCACGGTGTGACCCCAGCAGATAGCTGGACCATGCTGATCCAGTGTCCTCCCCTGCAGGGGGGGCTGTGGCCAGGGTGACGGTCACCTCCCCGGCATGGCCGCCCTTACCTGAATGCCTGGTTCTCACGGTTGTTCTGGAGGGCAATGGTTTCCACCTCGGGACCCCCGTCCGCTATGAACCTGGCCAACTTTTCTGCAAGGTTCTTGACCTCTTCGTCCTCTGGGGGTGAAACTTTAAGCAGGCTGTCAGTACTGGGCTCAACTCACCACACCCAACAGCCTAACTTCTGCTAAGAACCCAACAGGTAACAAGTGGGTTTGTTTTAGAAACGATGCAAAGAGAAACAGGCAAATGGGAATCAGATTACTGCACTGGGACCAAACACCAGAGTTCATACAACAACATGCCTCGAGCCCCCGCCCCCTACCCCCCTTCCCATCCCACCCGGGAGGTTGAGAGGGCCTTGGACATGAGCCAGGACAAAGGATCCAAATGTGACAGTGGGTCTGGGTGGAGGAGGAGGGGAGACGGGAGCCCTCCAGGTCACATGGCTTGGGAGGCTGTTGGGCCTCCTCTCCTGGGGAGAGACTCAGGGCACAGGGCCACAGGAGACACAAAGAACAAACCTTTGCAGCTTGTGCTTGCCCTGAACGTCAATTCCCCCGAACCTACCCACCAGCACTTGGCTGGTGTTTTACGTCCTTCCCCTGAAACTCATCCCATCAGAATTGCACCGGCCGACAATGTCTGTTCCCCAGCCCCTCGGACCTACACTACACTTGCCTTGCCCTGTCCTCAGTGTTCAGTAGGAAGCTGGGACTCATTAACTCTTATTAATGTAACAAAGAACCAGGCAAAAACCCCTCTACCCAGGGTCCTGCTCTGAGCTGATCTCCCAGGAGCAACCTCAACCTCTGAGAGCACCTGTGTACCCCACACGTGTGGCTTGACGCTCAGGCTTCACTAAATCCTTGGAGCACTGAGGGGGAAGGTGGTGTCAGTCCCATTCCCGGAGTGACCCCAGATGCCTTGGAGGGTACAGGCCTCAACCACTGGTGCCACACAGTGCCACTCCAGCGCCTCCAGAAACCCCGATTCTGCATCAGGACATGGTATGTCCACAGGCCTCCCCAGAACCTCCTGCCTGCTCCATCCACCTACCTTTCTGAGAGGCTGCCTGTGACTTCTGCGCTTCCTTTCTTATCTCAGCCACCTTCTTTCTGTAGTAGAGGAATTCCCTGCTATTCTTATCGTGCAAAAATCTGGAGAGGAGGAAGTTTGCAGAAGAGAGAGGAAAATGAGTATCTGTGACAGGTGCAACCCTGCAGCTTCTATCGTGCAAAAAAAAAGGCAGGCTGGCAAGCAAGGGACCCAAAAGCAAGCCTCCATGCCACATGGGAGCCTCTTGTCACTTCTGGTGAGAATCAGAAAGCGTTCGGAATAGCATCCGGCCCGCACTCGCAAGTATCCAGCCCCCCTTGTGCAGCAACAGCATGGCCTTCCCTTCCCCAGAGATACTCACGCAAATGCTGGGTTATCCTTGTAGTCCTCCATAGCTACTTTTTCTAACTCGGGGCCTCCTTCTGCCACAAAGCGGGCCAATTTCTCTATCACTTTCCGAGTCTCGGCTCCCTCTGGGGGTGAAACTTTAAGGAGGCTGTCAGTACTGGGGTTCAACTCACACACCCCACAGTCAATAGGCACACTCTCTCTACGGACCACAACGACAGAGGGGGTGGGGGGAGAAGATTGTGAGATGCAGGAGGCTGTCGGGCATCCCAGGTCCAGGCACAAACCACCATGACGAGGGGGGAGTCGATCTCAACTGTCTTTGTGAGACACACTGGGTGGGAGAGAAGTGTGAGGCTGTGGCGAGCACCAGGCTGGAAGCTAGTGGAAAATGTATCCAGCCTCCCTTGGTTTTGCAGGGGAAATGCTTAATTCTTTTCTTTCTTTACCAGTTTCCAGCATAATACATCGGTTCCCTTTCATCCTTCAAAGATGACACATTCTTTTTTAAAAAAAATACCATCATGAGCTCTGATTTAAACACATTGGGTGGGTTTCGATCCACGGCAATTAGTGTCATCATAGAAGCTCTGTGGCCGGTGGAGCCTCTTCAAGCTGGCTCCTGAGGGCTCTGGACATGGCCCCAGGAGTCTCTGACGGCCTCCCTGCCATCTGCTGGGACAGGGTGCTCCAAGATCATCTCATATACTTCCTGCCCAGACCCAGAGCCAGCCATTTCTCCAAGAAGTCGGTTTCCGTTAGTGAGAAACTGCGTCTCCAGATCAGCATCTGGGCATTAGGGATGCTCAATGCCACGGGCTTAATCATTATCTCGGGGCCTTTTCAGTGAATAGAGCTATAAAGATATATTTTTATATATGGATTAGCCTCCCCACTGAGCCATGTGGAACCTGCTTTTGCATTTTTTCCCTGGTCTGTTTCTGAGGCTGTGAGTTTGTCAGCTACTACACAGATCGCAGCCCTTGTAGGAGATGCAAAGAAATTTCTCACTGCCAGCCGGTGCCTGGCAACTGGGCAGCATGCCAGACCTGTGGCTAATCTTATTCCCCTTGTTGCTTGGGCTGCTGGGAATCAGGGTGGGGGGACGTGTGTGGCCCAAGGAGGACCCCGGTTAGGTCCCAGGGGCATTCTGTGCCCATCTTTCATCCTAGGTCGCCCTCCTGCCACAGGCCCAGCAACAATCCCGACCTGGTCGCTGTTGACAAGAACAAGGGCATTTCCGAGGCCACGTGCACAGTGGGCCGTAACAGGCTTCAAGGCCCAGAGATGCCCGATACTCCTTGTGACACAGCAGTTCCCAACAGGGCACCCTTGGAGCTGCTGGGGCACCTCTCTAAGGAAAAGACACAGGACAGCTCCATTCTTTCTAACGGTCTGGGGCCAGGCTGGCCTCTGATCCACTCGGACACACAGCCGGAAGCAAGGGGTCTCAACGCTGTCATGGCACAACTCCACGGTCACTTCAATCTGCGCTGCTGGGGTGACGTGATCTCACCAGCCAGCCCTCCATGTGGTTCAGGTGTCACAGGGCCTCGTCCTGAATGTGAACGTGGCTGAACTTGCTGGGAATGCTGTCACTGCAGCCACCCCCCTTTGCCTTCCTACACTGGGGGGTGTGGACAAGCTCACCCGTGACTAGTGACCATCCTTTCCCAGGGGCAGGAGAGAGCACCCTCCAACCTACGGCTCATACCTCTAAACTCAGGCGACAGGTAACCCATGGTGAGGAGCAGTGCTTTGGGGCCTCAAGGGCTCAGCTGAAGAGCCTTAGAAGCTCCTCCAAGAAAGGACGCAAGGACACCCTTCCGGAGCAAATGCGAGAAGGGCGTGAGTCCCTGCCCTGGCTGGCATGAGCCACTGCATGAGTGGAAGATGGGTCCCAGTGCTCCCAAGATGAAGCCCATGCTTTAATGCCCAGCAACACCCCTGCCCCACCCCTTAACCTCCTTTGCTCTTCTCACCCCAGAGAGGCCAAGGCTCAGCTCGGAGGCCTGGTGACTGCAACTTAGTCCAAAGCACCCACACCCCTGGCCACGCTTGCCCTGCTGACCACAGATCCCACCTGCTAGAGCAAAGGTACTGGCGGTGGGGGAGCTGCAGCTCCCACAACTTACCTTTGATCTCCAGCCACTGCTCATAGTCCTCCTCCTCCTCCTCATCCGGAGACTGGAAGACACTTGGGCGGTGCGCCACGGGTAGCTGCTTGGCGTGTGAGTAGCTCTTGACCGGACCCGGCAGGCTGGCTAGCCCCAGGCCTGTCCGCCTGCTGATGAGGAGGGACTTCTTCCCGGCGCTGGGGGTGGGCGTGCTGGGAGGGATGCTGGGCATGCTGGGGGGGGCATCTGGTATAGGAGGAAGGATATGCGCACTTGGGGTCTACAGGGCACCTCTCCTGGCTTCCCACCTAACCCAAGTGCTGTGAGCCCCCAGGGGGTTGACTTCCAGAACTCAGGGGCTTCCAGGACTTCCAGGTCCTTAACTTCCAGAACTTCTAGGCCCTTGACTTCCAGAACTCAGGGGCTCAGAGGAGGCCACCCTGATTCTACAGATGGGGACAGTGAGGCTGAGAGCGAATGGACTCACTGTAGTCCCCCAGCCAGAAAAGCAGCAGCCTGGGGCTCTGCAGGGGGCCACTCTGGCTGTAGACATCTCAATTGTGCTGCACCCACAGACTAGGGACATGTCAGTTATGCTGGGTAAGACCCGAGTCCCCAAATCCCAGTTTACAACGATTCCCTTGGAGGTCTGTGGCCAGGCTGACTGGCCAGGGCCAGCCTATTGGGTGTCCTCAGCCTGAGAGCTGATGGGGAAGGGACTCAAACCAGCCTTCTTCATTCTAGGATGAATTTGGCCTTGAGTTAACTTTTCTTAGCTGTTGCTTAGGAAACCTGACAAAGGTCGAAAAGCAGCTGTCTCACCAGCAACAAGAGGCTCCGGTCGGTAAACCCCAAAATCAGAGACATGAGCAGGCTTCTCGTGGGTGATGACTTACCCACCTAGCCTGTCACACTGCACACCTATAAGTGACCAACATACGGACAGGGGTCCCATTCCTTGCACAGGTGTTACTGCCTGCTGCGGAAGGCGGGGAATTCCCTGAGGCGCTGACGGGGGGGCCAGGTGCGGAGGACCTGGAAACCAGCAATTCCAACCCACACCTCAGTCTCCAGAGGACTCACAGTGCAGAAGCACCCACAGCAAGGCAGGGGATGGGGTGGGGCTGTGTGACAGCTTCAGGCAGAGCCCTGAGGCCAGTGGGGAGCAGCATCATGAAACTGGCCAGCTCACCACCCTCAGAGCAGGACTAGGGCCCCACTGATCATGACAGAGGCTGGCTCTGCACTTCGGGGCCTCATCTTTTTTTTTCAGTGACAGCGTCTTGCTTTGCCACCCAGGCTGAAGTGCAGTGGTACAATCACGGTTCACTGCAGGCTCGACCTCCTGAACTCCTGGGCTCACTGTCTTAGCCTCCAGAGTAGCTGGGACTACAGGGGCATGCCACCATGACCGGTTAATTTTATTTTTATTTTTTGCAGAGATGGGTTCTTCCTATGCTGTCCAGGCTGGTCTCATACTCTTGGATTCAAGCGATCCCCCCACCTCAGCCTCCCAAAGGGATTACAGATGTGAGCCATCATGCCTGGCAAGGGCTTCATCTTTTTAAGCCTCAGCTTCCAAAATGGAAAGTCGTGGAAATGGAGGCAATCAGCTGCTTACAGAACTCAGTAACAGAGATTTAGATGGACCACCTAAACCTAAAAAAAGTCACGTCAAGTGGGAGAAAAAAAGCATGGAACAAAATGCACGGTATGTCGTCATCTGGGTAAAGGGTCAAACATCCAAAACAATGGCACACACTGCTTGAGTGACAGGACAACAGGGGTTGTCGGAACACACAATTTCTCGACAATTACTTGCTCTAAGAAAAGGGGACGGGAGGACTCCAACCTCAGGTATTTTTCTTTTTCTTCTTTTCCAGATGGAGTCTTGCTCTGTTGCCTAGGCTGGAGTGCAGTGGCACAATCTCCGCTCACTGTAACCTCCACCTCCCAGGTTCCAGCGATTTGCCTGCCTTAGCCTCCTGAGTAGCTGGGATTACAGGGGTGCACTACCAAGCCTGGCTAGTTTCTGTTTTAGTAGAGATTGGGTTTTACAATGTTAGCCAGGTTGGTCTCAAACTCCTGACCTCAAGTGATCCGCACACCTCGGCCTCCCAAAGTGCTGGGATTACAGGTGTGAGCCATTGTGCCCACAGAGTATTTTTCATGATTAAAAAAGATCAGAAGCATCAAAGGTGAAATGTTACATCTATGATTTTTTTCCCTTTTTGAGATAGGGTCTTGCTGTCCACCCAGGCTGGAGTACACTGACATGATCTTCACTCCCTGCTACCTCCACCTCCCAGGCCGAAAAGCAATCCACCCATCTCAGCCTACCCAGTCGCTGGGACTAAAGGCACACACCACCATGCCTGGCTAATTTTTTGTATTTGTTTGTAGAGAGGAGGTTTAGCCATGTTGCCCCGGCTGGTCCTGAACTCCCAAGCTCAAGGGATCCCGCCCACTTTGGCCTCTCAAAGTGCTGGGATTACAGGCGTGAGCCACTGCGCCAACATCTATGAATTCTGAATGAAGAGAAAATGATGTGTGTTGTCTCCATCAAAGAGAAACAGAGGTAGAGAGTTGTCCCTTCAGGGATTCAGTGAGAACACAGGCATCATCTGCTTGCACAGAGCAAGGGACATGGCAGCCACTGAGTCCACACTCCCTGACATACAGGGTGGTACCTGATAAACACCAGTGCCCCAGTGGTCATTGTTGGGCGCCCCCAGCTGCCTGCCCATCGGGCACCTCAGCCGCAGCAACAGCCCCAGAACCTGTTCTCTGATGCAGCTCAGGTGTCTCAGGCCAGGCCAGTGCCACTGCAAACCCCATCTGCAGAAGACCTGCTCACCCCCGCTGGTGGGTTCAAGCTGACCCAGTATGGAGATGCCTCCCATCTCCCAAAGTGGTCCCACAAGCATGGGGATGGCTTGACCATGGCCCCACCTGCCCCAGATGTAAATCTGACTTATCTGTCTCTGCTTCTACAGGGTAAACACCCTGACTGTGGGGTCTACATTTGCCCCCTTGATATTAATTTACATATTTATTATTTGGGATGGGTACAGTGTCTCCTGCCTGTAATCTCAGCACTTTGGGAGGCTGAGACAGGTGAATTGCTTGAGCTTAGGAGTCCAAGACCAGCCTGGACAATGTGACGAAATCCCAACTCTACAAAAAAATACAAAAATTTGCCAGATATGATGGTGTGTCCTGTAGCCCCAGCCACAGGGAGGCTAAGGTGGAAGGTTTGCTTGAGCCCCAGAGGTCAAAGCTGCAGCAAGCTATGACTGAGCCACTGCATTCCAGCCTGAGCAACAGTCTGAGGTCTTGTCTCAAAAAACAAAAATTATTTATGTATTATTTATTTAGTTATTTATGCCCTTTGGTGCAAGCATGGTGGAACGAGGGGGCTCTATGATTACGAGTGAGCAGAAGGATTCTGAGGTGTGACCTGTCACTTCCCATGTGCCCAGCAACCCCAGGGGGAGATGCAAGGGCAGCACCAAGAAACTCACCTGTGCTGGTCTGTGCCTTCTGCAACTTCAGAAACTGCTGCAGGAAGCTACCATCATTGGCAAACTTGTTGGAAACGCAAGAAGAGTTGTGTGCATTTGTGATTCTAGAACCAAGAGAGGACAGAGACGGTGAGCTGGCTAGAGGAGCAGTGAGGGCAACAGAAGACAAGAATGAGGATGAGGCCACCACCTCGCCCATCACGGCCCCTCACTCACTCCAGCACTCTCACCTACCGGGACCCCAAACTGATGCCCGGAGATTTCAGGAGATACTGCAAAATGCACACAGCAGGCTTCGGTACCGTAAGCTAGAAACAAACTCGTTCTGATTAGAGCACCACTCCATGTATTATCTCTGCCTGAATATTAAACCTCCGGGTCCAAATGGCCCGCAGACAAGATGGTTCCTGCTCTTTCTGCACAGCACCTGTCCTCCCTTGCTAGTTAATCTGGGTTGTTACTGACTCACGTCTGTCCCCCAGCTAGACCTTGGAGTTCTCCAAGGCAGGGCCTACATGGCTCTATTTATCCATTCATTCGTTTATTTGAGACGCAGTTTCACTGTCACCCAGGCTGGAGTACAGTGGTACAATCTTGGCTCACTGCAACCTCCTCCACCTGGGCTCAAGAGATTCTCGTGCCTCAGCCTCCCAGGCAGCTGGGATTATAGGCGTGCACCACCACGCCTGGCTAATTTTTGTCTTTTTAATAGAGACAGGGTTTCACTATGTTGGCCACACTGGTCTCGAACTTCTAACCTCAAGTGATCCTCCCACCTCAACCTCCTAAAGTGTTGGGATCACAGGCATGAGTCACTGTACCCGGCCTATTTATTTTTAAGAGGCAGGGTCTTGCTCTGTTGCCCAGGTTAAAGTACAGAGCACAATGGTGCGAAAACAGGGACTACTGGCAGGTGACACCATGCCTAGATGATATTTTAATTTAATTATATTTCTGGTGGGGCCGGGTAGAGATAAGGCCTTACTATGTTGCCCAGGCTGGTCTTGAACTCCTGGCCTCAAGTAAGGGTCCCATCTCAGCCTCTCGAGTCACTAGGACTACAGGCATGTGACACCGTTCCCAGCCGATGCCACTGTCTGACAGGCATGAAGGGCAGCTCTGGCAGCAGCACATCAGCAGTGCCCAGCTCTGATTTAAATATATTTAGGCCCTTTGGTTTGCCTTTGTGTTGACTTGTAATTTTTTAAAAAGGTATACATGTATTTTGCAAAAAACAAGAAAAAAAAAAAGAGGGAGAGAGTAGAGATAAAATATAAAATGCCCTGTGATTCTTCTAGCAAGATTGCTTTGGCTGTTTTCTTAGAAATGTATGATGCCCAAAGAAATGCTTGCAGACCCCGGCTCTGAGCTGCAGGCACACATGGGTAAAGAAACCCAGGCTTTGGCTAAGCATGGTGGCTCATCCCTGTAATCCCAGCTACTCAGGAGACTGAGACAGGAGAATCACTTGAGCCCAGGAATTTGAGGCTACCATGAGGTATGATCACACCACTATACTTCAGCCTGGGCAACAGAGTGAGATCTTGTCTCTTAAAAAAAAAAAAAGTAATAGAGGCTCATTATGGAACAAATGGAAATGTAGAAAAACTGAAATAAGCCCAGGCAATACAGAGAAAACCCCATCTCCACAAAGAATACAAAAAATTAGCTGGGTGTGATGGCACGTGCCTATAGTCCCAGCATTTCAGAGGATCACCAGAGCCCAGGACGTTGAGGCTGCAGTAAGCTGCAATCATGCCACTGCACTCCAGCCTGGGTGACAGAGTAGGACCAAAAAAAAAAGAAAAGAAAAGCTGAAACATAGAAAGGAATGGGAAAACCCAACAAAGTCTCCCTACTTTTAACAGCCACTATTAACACTGGTATGTCTTTATTTGGCTCTCTAAATTAGAAGTCAGAGGAAATAAGGCTGTGATCACAGCACACATTCTACCTCTTCTATTTCCTACTATAGCACAGCATCCTGCTCCAATCTCAAATTCCTCAGACACGCTGCTTTTTAAACCCGCATGACGTTCCACCATATGGATGTACCTAAAGGTGGTAAAAGCTCATGGAGTCCACAGGGCTAGTCTTTTTCCTTTAAAAAGGAAAAAGAAATACCAATGAATTAAAAATGAATAACCTAAATAAGTCAACAAGTGGCACTGGTTAAATAAATTATGGGTCATCCACAGGGAAGATGAGGCAGCCCTGAAAAGTTGAAATTTTAGATAATCAAACACAATGTTAAAGGAAAAACAAAAAAGAAAGATATAAAACAGTATCTACAGTGTGGCTCTACTTACATCAAAATACATTTGAATTAAAAATTGTTAGGCCAGGCGCAGTGGCTCACACCTGTAATCTCAGGACTTTGGAAGGCCGAGGCAGGTGATCACCTAAGGTCAGGAGTTCAAGACCAGCCTGACCAACATGGTGAAACTCTGTCTCTACTAAAATACAAAAATTAGCCAGGCATAATGATGGGTGCCTGTAATCCCAGCTACTCGGGAGGCTGAGACAGGAGAATCGCTTGAACCTGGGAGACAGTGGTTGTAGTGAGCCTAGATCACGCCACTGCCTCCAGCCTGGGCGACAGAGCAAGAATTGTAGAATAAACAAACAAATAAATAAATAGAAAAACACATCAACACTCAACTGGTGCTTGTCTCTGAGTTGCAGAGTTATGGGTGACTTTGGTTTTTTGTTTACCTCTCCTCTACTTCCCAGATTTCCTATCATGTATATGAATTACCTTTAAAGTTTAAAAAGAAAAAAGCAGAATTAATTTTACATGAAAGAGTAGGTTCAATGTTGACACTAAACAAGCAGGACCTTCTGGGCACCCCTCAGTTCCCAGGCCTGCCACCATACTCACATCCTGAGCACTTCACTCAGGAGGGACCAGGAGGTGGGGACAAGGAAAGACAAGAAATCACATTCTGGCTGCAGAGTACAGGGAATGACTCCAACCTGAAAACCACTGGTAACAAATTCTGGAAGATAAAAATGCTGGTTCTTGGCCAGGCGTACTGGCTCACACCTGTAATCCCAGCACTTTGGGAGGCAGGTGGATCACCTAAGGTCGGGAGTTCAAGACCAGCCTGACCAACATAAAGAAACCCCATCTCTACTAAAAATACAAAATTAGCCGGGCGTAGTGGTGAGCGTCTGTAATCCCAGCTACTTGGGAGGCTGAGGCAGGAGAATCTCTTGAACCCAGGAGGTGGAGGTTGCGGTGAGCCAAGATTGCACCGTTGCACTCCAACCTGAGCAACAAGAGCAAAACTCCGTCTCAAAAAAGAAAAAGAAAAAGAAAAAGAAAAGGCAAGAGCTGCTGGGTGCAGTGGCTCATGCCTGTAATCTCGTTGGCGGGGGGAACCTCCCTTTGGGAGGCCAAGGTGGAAGGATCACTTGAGTCTAGGTGTTTGAGACCAGCCTGGGCAACATAGCAAGACTTCATCTCTACAAATAATAGAAAAAATTAGCCAGGCATGGTGGCATGTACTTGTGGTCCCAGCTACTTGGGAGGCTGAGGCAGGAGAACTGCTAAAGCCCAAGAGCTCAAGGCTGCAGTGAGCCGTGATCCCACTACTACTGCATTACAGCCTGGGTGACACAGCAAAACCCTGTCTCAAAGAAGAAAAAAGAAAAGGAAAGGCCGGAGCTGGGACAAGGCCTTGGGGAAGGTTAACACGCTCTATGCTCTAGACCCCAGAGGAAGGCGCCTGCCTCTTGGATTATCAACCTCCAGCCTGAAAAGCTTGGATCTGGTCACCCTCATCCCAACACCACCCCTTGATCAAAACCCTTGGTGCCCTCAGTGTTTCTCAGGACAGTCAAGTGGAAACCCTTGCTGAGCTACCATCCACCTCCCATCCACTAAGGGACAGCCCCTTTGGTATAGCAGCTTAGGCTGCTCCTTCACATACAGTCTCTCTCCCCTTCCTGCCCTCTGCTGGCCAGGCCTTTCTCTGCTTCCTCAGTGGGCCCGCTCCACCTGGGTTTTCAGGATGCAAAGCTTCTCTGTGGCCACGGGGCCTGGGAACACACTGCCTTGTGCTATCTTCCAGGAGTTCTGGGGTGGCACCCGCATCCCTTTGCTAGTAGTTTATAACCCCATAGGGCAGAGCTTGTTTTTTGAGACAGCGTCTCACTCTGTTGCCCAGGGTGGTATGCAGTGGTGTGATCTCGACTCACTGCAACCAACCTCTGCCTGCCAGGTCCCAGAGATTCTCGTACCTCAGCCTCCTGAGTAGCTGGGACTACAGGTACATGCCACCATGCCCACCTAATTTTTTATATTTTTTAGAGGCAGGGTTTCACTATGTTGGCAAAGCTGGCCTCAAACTCCTGGCCTTAAGTGATCCTCTGCCTTGGCCTCCCAAAGTGCTGGGATTACAGGTGTGAGCCAGCACACTTGGCCTCAGAGCAGAGATTTTTACTCTGTTATATCCCTGCCCTCTGCCCCACAGCTGGCTGGCAGTAAATAACTGCTGAGTGAGTTGGCAGGCTGCTTTCTTAGCTCCCACACACCCCTCATTTCTCTCTTGCCACAGTGAGCCTCCCAAGGGCATCTAGGTCATTCCTTAGATCATCAGGCTGGATGCAGGCACACAGACTGCCCTCACAAGCAAAACTGCATGCTGGTGACCCTCAAAGATTCCCATCCAGGCCCCAGGAGGCACTTACTCGCCAGGATGTGGGGGCTGAGGGCTGGCCACCTGATTCTGCTTGGCTTTCTGTTCCATTTTGGCTTCAATTTCCCGTTTCTTCTGAGCGATGAGCTCTTCCTGGTGAAGGATGTTCATGTTCATTTTTCCAGATTTAGGGGGAGCAACCCCAAACCACCGGTTAGCCTTTCCTGGGGAGGGAAAAGGAGTACATCAGAAATCACCTTTGTTCCACAAACACCCCAAGAAGCTGTGACAGGCCAGATGGCAAGATTAATTCACACATCCATTGGTTCATTTATTCAACAGACACTTACAGAGTGCCTGCTGTGTACCAGGCCCTGTACTTACGAGGTGCTACGCCAGACAGCGAAGGTCATTGTCCACGTGGGACTCACTTTGGGCTGGGAAGACAATAGACCCATAACAAAAAAGTAACTTCACAGCCAGGCGCAGTGGCTCACGCCTGTAATCCCAGCACTTTGGGAGGCCGAGGCGGGTGGATCACGAGGTCAAGAGATTGAAACCATCCTGGCCAACATGGTGAAACCTCGTCTCTACTAAAAATACAAAAATGAGCTGGGTGTGGTGGTGCATGCCTTTAATCCCAGCTACGTGGGAGGCTGAGGCAGGAGAATCACTTGAACCAGGGAGTCAGAGGTTGCAGTGAACCGAGATGGTGCCACTGTACTCCAGCCTGGGTGACTCTCAGACTCCGTCTCAAAAAAACAAAACAAAAAAACGTTTTTTTTTAAAGTAACTGCCTAATGTGGTAAGAGCTCTGCTGGAAACTAAAAAACGGTGAAAAATAGTAACAGAAGAGTACATATGCAGGTAGGGCAGCCAGAAAATAAACACTAGAGGAGGAGACAGTTAAACCAGAAAAAGCGAATAAGAAGCCAGCACCATGAAAAGCCAAATGGGAGACGATCTGGGCAGAGGAAGGAGCAGATGCGAAAGCCCAAGGCAGGAAGAAGCCTGGTACATCCAAGGAGGAGCAAGTGCCCAGCATGGTTAGAGGGGCCTGCTCCAGGGACAGGCAGAGGTGGGGCATGTCAGAGCATATGTGCTTTATTATAAGCGCTTTGGGGAGTGATGGGGAAGCACTAAGATGAAGATTGACAAGATCCATTGGATCTTTTTTTTTTGAGACAGGTTCTGGCTCTGTATCCCAAGCTGGAGTACAGTGATGTGATTTCAGCTCACTGCAGCCTCTGCCTCCCCAGCTCAAGTGATCCTTCTACCTCAGCCTCCTGAATAGCTGGGATTACAGGCATGCACCACCTCGCTTGGCTAATGTTTAAATTTTTTTAAACATTAAAAGAGATGAGGTCTTGCTATAGTGCCCAGGCTGGTCTCAAACAATCTTCCCACCTTGGTCTCCCAAAGTGCTGGGATTACAGGCATGAGCTACCGTGTCCCCAGTTGGCCTTTTTGAGACAGTCTCACTCTGTCACCCAAGCTGGAGGGCAGTGGTACCATCTTGGCTCACTGCAACCTCCATTTCCCAGGTTCAAACGATTCTCCCGCCTCAGCCTCCCAAGTAGCTGAGATTAAAGGTGCAAATCATCATACCTGGCTAATTTTTGTATTTTTAGTAGAGACGGGGTTTCACTATGTTGTCCAGGCTGGTCTCGAACTCCTGACCTCAAGTGATCCACCCACCTCAGCCTCCCAAAATGCTAGGATTACAGGCGTGAGCTGCCGAACCCAGAGTTGTTGTTGTTGTTGTTGTTTTGAGAAAGAGTCTCACTGAGTAGCCCAGGCTGGAGTGCAGCTGCATGATAGCTCACTGCATCCTCAAACTCTTGGGTGCTAGAGATTCTCCCACCTCTGCCACCTAGATGGCTGGGACAACAGGCACACTCTACCAGACCTGGCTATTTTATTTTTTTGTAGAGACAGGTTCTTGCTATGTTGCCTAGGTAGTCTCGAACTCCTGTCCTCAAGGGAGCCTCCCATGTAAGCCTCCAAAAGTGCTGGGATTTTAGGTGTGGATCACCACACCTGGCCAATATCCACAGAGTCTTTCTGTTTTCATCCTGGCTACTAGGTAATCATTCTGGCCAGAGAATGCACAGGCAGCAAGACCACGGAGGCTCACTGGTTCCAAGCAACAGACAACGATGTCTTCAGACTAGGGTGACAGCATGTAGACAGGGAAGACACCTCAGAGGTTCCCCATGGGGCTCAGAATAAAATCCAAATTCTTAAAGTCTCAGCCAGGCACGGTGACTCACGCCTGTAACCCCAGCACTTTGGGAGAATGAGGCCGGCAGATTACTTGAGGTTAGGAGTTTGAGACCAGCCTGGCCAACATGGTGAAACCAAATCTCTACTAAAAATACAAAAAATTTGGCGGGTGCAGTGGCGAGCGCCTGTAATCCCAGCTACTCAGGAGGCTGAGGCAGGAGAATGGCTTGACCCGGGGAGGCAGAGGTTGGAGAGAGCCAACTTGGCACCACTGAACTCCAGCCTGGGAGACAAAGCAAAACTCCACTTTGGGGAAAAAAAAAAAGAATTCTAAAAGTTCATTTTCAAGGCCCTGCCACATGGTTCCCCTCCCTACTTCTGCTTCACCCTTGACATTTCTCAAAAGGACAAGCCCATCCTACCATGGCCTTTGAATTTATTGGCCGCCCTCTGCATGGAAGGCTCCACCTTCCAGGTATTCCCATTGCTGGCATTCATTGTCTCAACTCAAAGGTCTTTTGTTTGAAAAGGATTTTCCTTGGGCCAGGTGCGGTGGCTCAACACTTAATAAATCCCAGCACTTTGGGAGGGTAAGGTGGGAGGATCCCTTGAGCCTAGGAGTTCCAGATCAGCATGAGAAACATGGCAAAACAATAAATACGCAAATTAGCTGTGCGGTGGCGCACATCTGTGGTCCCAGCTATTCGGGAGGCTGAGGTGGATCACCTGAATCCGGGGAGCCGCGGTGAGCCGTGATTGTGCTACTGCACTCCAGCCTGGGCGACAGAGTGAGACCCTGTCTCCAAAAAAAAAGAAAAAATGTCTTTCCTGACTACCCAATATCAGCAGCTTCCACCCCTCCACCTCACATAAGTCAGTCTTTGTGACTATTTTCTCATTAGTGCACCGACACCCCAGCAGAAAGGAACTTGCGGGAAGGCAGGGCCCTGTTTCGGTCACCGCTGCATGCGTAGCGCCTAGCACAGTGCCTGGCACACAGTAAGCACACTCTAAGTATCTGGTGATGAGTGAATGCATTCTATTCTGGATAAGTAGGAAGGCCAAGGCTTGCAGCAAAGTGAAGGTCAAAAGACGCGGGAAAGTGTGTCAAGGGTGCCTCAGAGCACTTCGGAAAAGCAGCTTTTCCACAAAGCGGGACACAGGCCAGAAGGCAGCTGCTACGAAAAGAGGGGTGCAGGACAGCCCAAGGTTGCTGCTGCATCAGGGAACGGAGCTTGGAACAACCCTGAAGGCGGTTGTTTCGGAAACCGGACGCAGGGCCAAGCCGGGTGGCGGCCTCCACGGAGATCCGTGCGTCCTCAATAAACCAGGCGGGGGCCGCCAGCAACCTGGGTCTGGGGTCTCGGGAAATCAGGAGGTGCAGGAGCCGACGCTTTAGGCTGCCCAGGGGCTGAGGCGAGGGGTCCACGGGTCACAGCAGGACCGACTCGAAGAGTAAGGGGAGACACGTAACCCCGGGACCCAGGCGGGCTCCTGAGGGGAGGCGGGGGCTGTTACCTGCAACATCCCGGTTGTCCATCTTGAGACTCATCCAATCCCACAATGCTCCGGTGCCACTTAAGGGGCCCAGTTATAGTGCGCATCGCCTGATGGGAGATGTAGTTCCCTTCGGTCAGACTCGCCCTATCACTTCGTGGATGATTGGGATTTTTTACCTCAAGAAACAAAAGCCTCAGCCTATCGGCGATGTCTAAGTCCCACTCGTGATAACCAGTTGGTGTCGCCCTTTTTACACCTTCCCGGAGCGGCGGCATCCCAAATATAAACTACATGTTCCAGGATGCTTTGGGCGGCAGATATCGCGAAAGCCGCGAGGAGCGCCAGGCCCCGCCCCGCGCGCCTTCTTCCGCCTCCCTGTGGCGGCGTCTTGTTGTTGTGGAGGCCAAAATGGCGGCTCAGGCGGCGGCGGCGGCCCAGGCGGCGGCGGCCCAGGCTGCGCAGGCCGAGGCGGCTGACTCGTGGTACCTGGCGCTTCTGGGCTTCGCTGAGCACTTCCGCACTTCCAGCCCGCCCAAAATCCGCCTGTGCGTACACTGCCTGCAGGCCGTGTTCCCCTTCAAGCCGCCGCAGCGCATTGAGGCCCGTACGCACCTGCAGCTGGGCTCCGTTCTCTACCACCACACCAAGAACAGCGAGCAGGCGCGCAGCCACCTGGAGAAGGCGGTGAGCGCGGGCCGGGCCGCGAGGGAGGAGTCGCGGGCTCCTTGCAAGACCTGGGATGACGGGTCGCGACCGCAGCGGGCGAGGGTCGCTCCTCGGCGATCTGGGGGCGAGACCTCCGTCAAAGCCGCGGGACCCTCGCCCGACTCTGCCGGACCCCAAAGCCTCCAGCTTCTCAGGGGACACAGAGTCTTCGCCCCCTACGCCTTATTCCCCGTCTCTGGTGACAGGGCTCCAGGAGCCCCGTCACCGTACTCCGAAAGTTGCCTGTTCTTGGGAGCAACAGAATCCGCAAATCGGTTTTCAGAGGATCTCACATGTTGGTGGCGATGGGGACATCACTAGGTCCTGCAGCTACCAGCGCCTCCTAGTTCAGCTTCGGGAGCATCAGCCCCAAACGCTTCCACCTAAAGTGACTTGGGGTAGGGGTTGGCGGAGGCGAGACCCCTGGCTTCCCCCCGGGAATCTGAAGTCTGGTCTCTCAGGAACCAGGAAGGGCATCCTCCTTGGACATAGAAGTTTGGTACTCGTTGTTTCTGGAGAGTCTTGTGTCCTCATCAGTCATTCCTGGTGTCATACGAGGGAAGCTGAGACCCAAAATGTGAAGTGGGTCATTTGAGGCCTATGAGGAGGAGAAACGGGTTCTGGATTCCAGGACTCGCTGTTCAGTTTCAGTATTAGGGAATCTCGCAGCTCTTGCTTTTTCTCTATCCACTGGTGACTTGTACCATCCAGTAGTCCATCATCTTTTGAGTCAGTCCCTCCCCTGTCCCAATTTGACTTTTGTGTCATCTTGGTGCGTCAAAGAATGCAGGAGAGTGGCTGTCATTCTATAAGAAACTTTCTAGGGCCGTGCTCAGTGGCTTCTGCCTGTAATCCTAGCATTTTGGGAGGCGGAGGCAGGCAGATCACTAGAACCCAGGAGTTTGAGACAAGTCTGGGCAACACAATGAGACTCCGTTTCTACAAAAAATTAGGTGGGCGTGGTGGCATGGGCCTGTATAGTCCCATCTACTCCAGAGGCTGAGGTGGGAGGATCAACTAAGCCCAGGGTGGTCAAGACTGCAGTGGGCAGTGATCGCACGACTGCACTCCAGCCCAGGTGACAGAGTGAAACCTTGTCTCAGAAGGAAAAAGGAAAAAAATAATAAAATTACAGGCTGTGGAGGCGTTTTTTCTCTCAGCAAAGCTGTGCTGCTGTCAGACCCTTGCCTCCCTTTTGCCATTTACCCAGCTCTGTCTTGCTTCAATAGAGAATTCTTGAAAAGAATCAACTCAGATTTTTAAAACTCGTTAATCTGAGGTACATTCAAGCTCACCCTCAGCTAGTAACAGGCTGCCTTGAGGAGTATATCAAATCTTTGTTTCACAGACTGTAAAAAGTTGGAAGGAGACTTTATTTTATTTATTTGTTTATTTTGAGACAGTTTTGCTCTTGTTGCCCAGGCTGGAGCTCAATGGCACAATCTCAGCTTACTGCAACCTCTGCCTCCCGGATTCAAGAGATTCTGCTTCAGGCTGCTGAGTAGTTGGGATTATAGGAACCCGCCACCACACCTGGCTAATTTTTTTTAATATTTTTAGTATATATGGAGTGTCACTATGTTGGCCAGGCTGGTTTCGAACTCCTAACCCCAACTGATCTGCCCGTCTTGGCTTCCCAAAGTGCTGGAATTACAGGCATGAGCCACCGTGCCCAGCCAATTTTATTTATTTATTTTTTGAGACAGGGTCTTGCTCTGTCACCCAGGCTAGAGTGCACTGGCGTGATCTCAGCTCACTGTAGCCCTGATCATCTTGGCTCAAGCAGTCCTCCCATCTCAGCTTCCCATGTAGCTGGGACCATCACACTCAGCTAACTTTTGTGGGTTTTTTTTTTTTTTTTTGGAGGCAGGGTCTAGCTCTATTCTCCAGGCTGGAGTGCAGTGGCATGATCTCGGCTCGCAGCAACGTCCACCTCCCTCCAGCGTTCAAGCAATTCACCAGCCTAAGCCTACTGAGGAGCTGGGATTACAGGCGCCTGCCACCACCCCCGGCTAATTTTTGCATTTTTTGTAGAGATGGGGTTTCACCATGTTGGCCAGGCTCGTCTCGAACTCCTGACCTCGGGTGATCCACCCGCCTTGGCCTCCCAAAGTGCTGGGATTACAGGTGTGAGCCACTGCACCCAGCCAGTTTTTGTGTTTTTTGTAAAGACAGGATCTTGCCATGTTGCCTAGGCTGGGTCTTGAACTCGTGAGCTTGAGCCATCCACCTGCCTCGGCCTCCTAAAGTGCTGGAACTACAGGCTTGAGCCATCATGCCGGGCCTGGAAGGCGACTTTAGTCCTCACTTGATCAACTTCCTTGTTTCAGAAGTGAGGCAGTATGGCCCCAGAGAGGTGAAGTGATTTGCCCAAGGCTGCACAAGAAGTTATTAACAAAACTGGGCTCAAACCCGGCTCAGTGATAACCAGGTTACATGCCAAGATCTTACATCATCATTGTATTGGTGAAGTTTTTTTTTTTTATTCATTCAGCAGATATTTGTTCAGCTCATGTGGGATGCCAAGCCCTGTTTTAGTTTAGGTGCTAGGGGATCTGCAATGGCTAAAACAGTCTCTGCCCACATAAGCCTAGGTTTTCGTGAGGAAGACAAATGATAAGCATGTAGCAAGAGGTTAGGCAGTGATGGAAGAACCATGAAAACTGGACCAGGGAGAAGGAATGGAGTTGACTTGGAGCTATTTTTGGCAGGGGTAGTGAGGGAGTCTCTATTTGTGGGAGTGACATTTGAGCAGAGGCCTGAATGGATGGGGCAGGGAGCCTGAAGAACCGCTCAGGGGGTCGGGTTGATGGCAAGGAGTGCTCAGTGCCCGAGCTGTTGGGGACCGGCAGTCATTATCAGGGTCTCTCCAGGGTAATGATGAGGCTGAGATCAAATGAGGCACCAGGCTTTATTGACTAGGAGGGATCTAGTGGCCCAGCATCTCCAGTGGATGTGCTAGTTCGCAAATTCTCCCTTCTGTCCATTAACAGCTCCCACCACCTGCCTTCTCTTGTCTCCCAGGGCTGTTCAGCCTGTTTCTGGCAGTGGCTAATAGTCACTGTGTGTACCATAGTATTTCGCCTACTCAGCCTCGTCTAGGAGAAGCAGTCGTGCTGCAGATTGCTCTCTTTGCCACTTGGTTTTTGGATCCATAATTTAAACCCTTCTCCTGGTGAAGTGCCTTTGCTCTGTTTAATGGAATTCTGAATCTTGAGGGGTCTTCCGCTGAGCCACACAGTGCCCTGCGTGGCTCACACCAGCTTTATTCCTGGAAATCCTGTTCTTTGTGGTTTCCTGGTTTCTGGTTCTGAAAAGCAAATGGCTGAAGAGGTTCCAGTGTCTTCTCAGAGAGCCAACCCAGTGTAACAGTATTTTACGGTATTTGGGGACTTTTCTCCTTGCTCATTCTGCTGTTCTTTTTCTTTTATTTATTTATTTTGAGACGGAGTCTTGTTCTGTCGCCCAGGCTGGAGTGCGGTGGCACAATCTTGGCTCACTGAAACCTCTGCCTCCCAGGTTCAAGCAATTCTGCCTCAGCCTCATGAGCAGCTGAGATTTGTAGGTGCCCACCACCATGCCCAGGTAATTTTTGTATTTTTAGTAGAGACAGGTTTCTCCATGTTGGTCAGGCTGACCTCAGACTCCTAACCTCCAGTGATCCACTTGCCTCAGCCTCCCAAAGTGCTGGGATTACAGGTGTGAGCCACCACTCCCGGCCTTTTGTGGGGGGAGGGGAGGGGAAAGAAGTCTCACTCTGTTGCCCAGGCTGGATTGCAATGGCATGATATCGACTCACTGCAACCTCTGCCTCCCAGGTTCAAACGACTCTCCTGCCACAGCCTCCTGAGTAGCTGGGATTATAGGCACTCACCACCACACCCAGCTAATTTTGTATTTTTAGAGATAGGGTTTCATCACATTGGTCAGACTGGTCTGGAACTCCTGACCTCAAGTGATCCGCCTGCCTCCACCTCCCAAAGTGCTGGGATTACAGGCATGAATGAGCCACTGCGCCTGGCCTTATTTTTATTTTTTTGAGACAGTCTTGCTATGTCGCCCACCCTGGCGTGCAGTTGGTGTGACCTCAGCTCACTGCAACCTCCACCTTCAAGGTTCAAGTAATTCTTGTGCCTCAGTGTCCCGAGTACTTGGGATTACAGGTATGAGCCACCATGCCTGGCTAATTTTTGTGTTTTTGGTAGGCTTGGCTAGGCTGGTCTCAAAATGACCTGAAGTGATCCACCCACCTTGGCCTCCCAAAGTGCCGGCATTACAGGGGTGAGCCATCGTGCTGGGCATCTCTCTGCTCTTCTTTACTGAACTAATTTTCTCTAACCTAAGTGCTTAGGTAACACCTATTATTGACCCCTGAACTCAGTGCTACATCCAGCTTTCCATCTTTTGCCTTCTCTCTGAGAGACCCCAGCCTCCTTGGTTATCGCATTTTTTTTTCTTTTTTTTTTTTCTTTTTGAGACGCAGTCTTGGTCTGTCGCCCAGGCTGGAGGGTAATGGCGTGATCTCAGCTCACCGCAACCTCTGTCTCTCAGGTTCAAGCAATTCTCCTGCCTCAGCCTCCTAAGTAAGTAGGATTACAGGCGCCCATCACCATGCCCAGCTGAGTTTTTTGTATTTTTAGTAGAGACGAGGTTTCACCATGTTGGCCAGGCTGGTCTCGAATTCCTGACCTTGTGATCCACCCGCCTCAGCCTCCCAAAGTGCTGGAATTACAGGCGTGAACCACCACGCCCAGCCGATCGCATTTTTATTTAAGGTTATTTCTTTTGTATCTGCTTCTGTCAGTTTCTAATGGTCTCCTCAACTGCACTTTTTTTTTTTTTTTTTTTTTTTTTAGATAATAGTCTCACTCTGTTGCCCAGGCTGGAGGGCAGTGGCTCAATCTCTGATCATTGTAACCTCTTCCTCCGGTTAACCTCACTTGGTTCAAGTGATCCTCCCACCTCAGCCTCCTGAGTAGCTAGGACTACAGGTGTGTGTCACCACGCCTGGCCCTCAACTGCATTTTAAGTCATCTAGAAGGATATACTTACTCATCTGCTTCATCAAGTCAGCTAACTTTGAAAGAATGAATCCTTTAAATATCCCCATCAGGACAGGCCGGGTGTGGTGGCTCACACCTGTAATCCTAACACTTTGTGAGACCAAAGTGGGCAGATCACTTAAGCCCAGGAGTTCAAGACGAGCCTGGGCAACATGGCGAAACACTGTCTCTACAAAAAAAAAAAAAAAAAAAAATTAGGCATAGTGGCACATGATTGTGGTCCCAGCTACTCAGGAGGCTAAGGCGAGACAATTACTTGAACCCAGGAGGTTGAGGCTGCAGTGTGCTGTGATCATGCCACTGCACTCTATCCTGGGCAACAGACCGAGACTCTGTCTCAAAAATTTTTTTAAAATCCCCATCAGAGTCAAGGAGGGTATATCTTCCTTTCCTCAGCAGCTTTTTAAAAATGTAATTTTATTTATTTTTATATTTTCTGTAGAGCTAGGGTCTCACTATGTTGCCCAGGCTGGAATACAGTGGTGCCATCTCAGCTTACTTCAACCTCCACCTCCCAGGTTCAGGCGATTTTCCTGCCTCAGCCTTCTCAGAGCAGCTGGGATTACAGGCAGCTGCCACCACACTTGGCTAACTTTGTGTTTTTAATAGAGGCAGGATTTCGCCATGTTGGTCAGGCTGGTCTGAAACTCCTCAGCAGCTTTTTTGAGGTCACAGTAATTGGCCTCTCCATTATTCTTTCCCCTGCAGGGCCTCAGAGCACCTGCCAGCCACCTTGTTCCCTGGGTCTGCTCAGCAGATCCTGGAGCTGTTGCAGTGCATGGCAGGACACCATACCTGAAGGCCTTCCTTCTCTGAGTATGGTTTTGGCAGTGAGGTGGGTGTGTTTTGGCCGCTTTGGGACTACCCTAAGGAAATAGTTCACGACTCTAGACAGCGTCACTTTACTTTGAAATTTCTTGGCTAGAGAATTTGCACTGACCAACCTGGGCAACGTGGCAAGACCCTGTCTCTACAAAAAATTTAAAAATTAGGCCGGGCGCGGTGCCTCACGCCTGTAATCCCAGAACTTTGGGAGGCTGAGGCAGGAGGATCACAAGGTCAAGAGATTGAGACCATCCTGGCCAACATGGTGAAACCCCATCTCTACTAAAAATACAAAAGTTAGCTGGGCATGGTGGCACGCACCTGTAGTCCCAACTACTCAGGAGGCTGAGGCAGGAGAATTGCTTGAACCCAGGAGGCGGAGGTTGCAGTGAGCCGAGATCCTGCCACTGCACTCCGGCCTGACTCCTGGCGACAGAGCAAGACTCTGTCTCAAAAAATAAATAAATAAATAAATAATTTTTTTTTAATTAGTGGGCCCATGGTGGCTCACACCTTTAGTTCTAGCTACTTGGGAGGCTGAGGGGTAAGGATCACTTGAGCCCAGGAGGTTCAGGCATCAGTGAGCTATGTTCCTGCCACTGTAGTCCAGTCTGGGTGACAGAGAGAGAGAGAGAGAGAGAGAGAGAGACACCCTGTCTCAAAAAAAAAAAAATCCACAATGCCATTTGTGCAGATTCTGTCAGGTTGTGTTCTTTTGTGTTTTGCTTACTTCTTGGTCTCTCTCCTCTTGCTGCACGCCTATCCCTGTGAGTTCGCAGTCTTCTCCTCTCTTCTAGCCCGTGACTTTTGTCCTATTTTCCCACCTGTCTTCTAAGCAGACAGATCCATCTTGGTCATTTGGATGTCTTCTATGGAATCAAGAGAATATACCTACATATCTGTTTCCCCCTTAACTTTCTTATTTTTGATCACAGTTCTTTTTATCCCTTGACCTGGAAAGTGCCTCATCATTCTTAGGTTTTCCTGATTTGAAAGCCACCCGGGACTAAATGCCGCCTCTCTGGAATAACTTAATTATTTTCTATAATCTAGGCAGTCATTCTTTGAACAGTGGTCTTTTCGACTGCGTAGGCCATGCCTGCTTTCTCTGTGTTTGGAATAGGGCTGCTTTTTAAGGGTGGTTTTGCTCATCTGACTTAGAAAGCAGCTCCAGACTGTGTTGGTCAGATACTTAATTCTGCATTCAGGTTTGGCCTGAGCGTCTGTGGTTCACTTTCTCAGTAAGTGATTAAATGATTCATTTTATCTCTTTTTTTTTTTTTTTTTTTTTTTTGAGATGGAATCTCACTCTTGTTGCCCAGGCTGGAGTGCAGTGGCGTGATCTTGGCTCACTGCAACCTCTGACCCCCAGGTTCAAGCAATTCTCCTACCTCAGCCTCCCGAGTAGCTGGGACTACAGATGCCTGCCACGATACCCAGCTAATTTTTTTTTGTATTTTTAGTAGAGACGGGGTTTCTTTATGTTGGTCAGGCTGGTCTTGAACTCCTGACTTCAGGTGATCCGCCTGCCTCAGCCTCCCAAAGTGCTGGGATTACAGAGGTGAGCTACCGCGCCCAGCCCCGTTTTCTCTTCTTAAGGCCCAACAGGGCTTGGTTCTGAGCCCCTCCTCATCAGGCCCAGCGTGAACAGTTCTTTCATCCTTCAGGATCACAACTATGTCCTGCTAAATTCGAAGCCGAGACTTGTGTGGAGCTGGCTGTTAAGCAGTTTTGCAGAGTGATCTGTGCTTCTTCATATTTTTGTTTCCATTTCCTTTGCTCTCACTGAGTCACCTCTGACTTCAGGATGTGAAATCTGTTTAGGAACCATCACCTCACGGTTCTACCAGCTGGTCCCTTCCTCTCCCACCCTAGTTCTTCTACTTTCTGATTGCCAGTTACTATACAATCATTGGCACTTTCTACATGCCAGGCCCTGCATTGGTGCTTCACAGAGCAAGGTGTCACTGGATCCTCAACGAATTAACAGGGTAAGGCCCACTTCAGACTCATCTATGCTGACACCCAGCCACTGCAGGAGGATGTGCTTAGCCACAGTCACACAGCAGCAAGAGGCCAGAGAAGCTGCTAAATGCTGTGCTTCCATCCCAGAGGAGTTGCAAGCAGTAACTTATTTCTACACATTTTGGTAGTTTAAAAAAACTGATTTGGGACTAGGCATGGTGGCTCATGTCTCTTATCCCAGCACTTTGGGAGGCCAAGGCAGGAGGATCATATGATCCCAGGAGTTTGAGACCAGCCTGGGCAACATAGCAAGACCCTTTATTTAAAAAAAAAAAAAAAAACGGCCGGGCATGGTGGCTCACGCCTGTAATCTAAGCACTTTGGAGGCCAAGGCGGGCAGATCACCTGAGGTCGGGAGTTCAATACCAGCCTGACCAACATGGTGAAACCCTGTCTTTTAAAAAAAATAAAAAATAAATAAAGACATGCATGCCTATTGTCCCAGCTACTTGGGAGGCTGAAGCAGGAGGATCACTTGAGCCTAGGAGTTCAAGGTTACAGTAAGCCATGATTGCACCACTGCACTCCAGCCTGGGTGACAAAAACCCTGTCTCTCTCACTGTTGCCCAGGCTGGAGTGCAGTGGCACAGTCTTGGCTCACTGCAACCTTCGCCTCCTGGGTTCAAGTGATTCTCATGCCTCAGTCTCACCAGTAGCTGGGACTACAGGTTCCCGCCACCACACCTGGCTAATTTTTGTATTTTTAGTAGAGACAGGGTTTCACCATGTTGGCTAGGCTGATCTTGAACTCCTGACCTTGTAATCCACACATCTTGGCCTCCCAGCGTGCCAGGATTACAGATGTGAGCCACTGGGCCTGGCCTTTTTTGTTATTGATTTTGTTTTTTTTTCTTTCCCAGGTGGCACTGAAGGAATTCGTTTTTTGGTGTTTTTTTTTTTTTTTTTCCTTTTTTGTTTTTAATTAATAAAGCCTCACTCTGTGACCCAGGCTGGAGTGCAGTGGTGCAATCTCAGCTCCCTGCAACCTCCACCTCCTGGGCTTATGCAGTTCTTTTGCCTCAGCCTCTGGAGTAGCTCATGTGACAGGCAGGCACACACTATCACACCTGGCTAATTTTTATATATTTTGTAGAGATAGGGTTTTGCCATGTTGCCCATGTTGGTCTTAAACTCCTGAGCTTAAGCAGTCCACCTGTCTTGGCCTCCCAAAGTGCTGGGATTACAGGCATGAGCCACTGCGCCCAGCCTCAAGTTACTTCCCTTTTAAGGAATATGAAGTCTTGAAACACTCTCAGCCCTGAACTTAATCCTTCAAGCACCAGAACTTTGCTGGTCTGGGCGCTTCCACCCCAGTTGGAACCTGTTGGCCCTGTAGCAACCCTTGCTTGCTTTCCCTGAGAGTCGTAAGGTGAGCCCAGGGACCGCTGGTAGAGACATCCATCTCCTTGCCCTGCTCCCTGCAGCCTCTCACTTTGGCTGCTTTGCCATCATAAGGAAGGAAACATAAAAGCTACTTTTTAGCATTACAAAGTTAAAAAAAAATCACATGGATGAGGCAGCAACCTTGGGTAAGGCATTCTACATCCTTTATTTGAGAGATGGGTATAGTTTTCGGATTTCTTTATATTTCTGATTTACAAATGTATACTGAAAGTCATACAGAGGGCTGGGTGAGGTGGCTCACAACTGTAATCGCAGTGCTTTGGAAGGCTGAGATGGGAGGATCGCTTGAGCCTAGGATTCTCAAGACCAGCCTGTGCAACATAGCAGGACCATCCCTGTCTCTACAAAAAAAAAAAAAGAAAGTCTAACAAAGACACAAAAGTGAAGTCATGTGGTTGGTATCAGATTGATGGTCCTAGGGAATTGACTGGCTCACCCTAACACCAGGCCCATCCTGCCCTTCAGGAATGTGTGTCCTCATGTAGACAGATCCACGTGTCACTGATGTCCTGGTGAAGAAGCAGTGGCATTTAAAGACAGGGAGAAATCCAATGCCATTTAGGGCTTTGTGTCTGAAAGGCATAAGCCTCCATTCTGTGGCCATTTGCACTTACACAGAAGCCCTCACTTCCCTGTACTGAACGCCATTCATTATCCAAATGGATAAAGCCATCCTTCATTCAGCAGATATTTCCCGAGCACCTACTGGATGTCAGCCTGCTGCAGGCATTACAGCCACAAGTTTAAGGTCAAACACCATGGGGCTTTTTTTCCTAAGAGTCAGGGTCTTGCTTTGTTGCCCAGGCTGGAGTGCAGCAGTGCGATCATAACTCACTGCAGCCTCAAACTCCTGGGCTCAAGTGATCCACTTCAGCCTTCCAAGTAATGCACTACAGCATGCACCACCATGCCTGGCTGATTTTTTGTTGTTTTGTTTCGTTTTTGTATAGAGACAGGGTCTCCCTATGTTACCCAGGCCGATCACGAAAAGAGGAGCTTTATCTAATGTCCTCTGTTTGTACATGTTTAAAGTGGGAGAGAAAGATACCTAGGAAACGGATGTTAAAAAGCACTAGGATGTAATTTCTCAAGTGCCTTAGAGTATTGCTAACTCATAGTGGATCCACACTTTGAACCCAGTCCTCTGGCTCCCAGTCAGCGTTCCCGACACCCACTGATGCTAGTAGACAAGGCCTTCCAGAAGAGAAGGCTTGTTTGAAGCCTTTGGGCAAGTTATTTCCCAGCTCACCAGTGTTCACTGAGAGCCTCCCCTTCCCCAGGGGAAATAGGATCCTCTCTGTCTAGCCCTCCTGTGGACAGAAGGAGCTGGCAGAGAGGGAAGCCCGTTAGCAGCAAGCATATCTGGCTTTTAAAAAAGATATGTCTGGGCCGGGCGCAGTGGCTTACGCCTGTAATCCCAGCACTTTAGGAGGCCGAGGTGGGCAGATCACCTGAGGTCAGGAGTTCGAGACCAGTCTGACCAACATGGAGAAACTCGTCTCTAGTAAATATTAGCCAGGCATGATGGCGCATGCCTGTAATCCCAGGTACTTGGGAAGCTGAGGCAGCAGAATCCCTTGAGTCCAGAAGGCAGAGGTTGTGGTGAGCCAAAATTGTGCCATTGTACTCTAGCCTGAGCAACAAGAGGGAAACTGTGTCTCAAAAAAAAAAAAGAAGATGTCCGTGGGGTCAGGGGAGATGAGGTTCAGTCCGACTGTGTGCTGAATAAATTGATATTAGCCACATAATAGCCCCAAAAGGAGAAGGGGCACAAAGCTGTTGCTGGACGGGCACAAAGCTGTTGCTGGACAGGCACAGTGTCCCACTCACATAATCCCAGCACCTTTGAAGTCCAAGGCAGGAGAATTGCTCGAGTCTAGGAACTCAAGACCAGCCTGGGCAGCATAGCCAGACCCCATCCCCCCCAGAAAAAATTAGCCAGACATGGTGGTGTGCACCAGCAATCCCAGTTACTCAGGAGGCTGAGGTGGGAGGATCCCTTAAGCCCAGGATGTCAAGGCTAGGGTGCCTAACCTTTGATCGTGCGGCTGCACTCCAGCCTGGACAACACAGTGAGACTCTTTCAAAAAAAGAAGCTGTTGCTATGAGGAGACATTGATGGACCCACACAGGCCTGAGCTCGGTGGCTTAGGCCAAAGCTTTGTAGAAGGGGGTGTAGAAGGCATGAAGTGACTGGACATGTCCCTTTGAAGTCCACTTGCCACAGCCGTGCAGTGCCTATGTGGGTTGTTGTCAGTGCTGGGGAGAGCATCCCATGGCCACAGACTGGAAAGGAAAGCTTCTCCACCCAAAGGGAGCCAGGGGGATTCACCTGTTGCCTGGTCGCCTTGCTTACCTCCGCTGGGATGCAGTGACACACAGAAATGGGGCTAGCTTTGTCACAGGTGCCAGGCTCAGCTGCAGGCGCCAGGTTTGCACCTTGCTCACCCAGGCTGGGGTTGCTGCTTGTGCGTGACAGTGCTCTCTGTCTACACTGGACTGTCCGAAGAGCTTCCCCTTGCTGGCCCCCATGGTGCCCAGATCACAGAACCACCAAATTTCAGGGTTCGGGGAGACCTCAGCCCAGCTGTAGCACAGCTCCTCTGTCATAGTCCCCTCCAGTGTCCCCTCTCTTCTGTGTGATTGGCCATTTCTCCAGCTGTGAGTTGGAGCCTATTGTCTCCAGGCCTCACTGGCTCCTCCCCCCTCCCTTCGTGCATTCTCTCTGCTGCATCCAGGATGGTCTGAAAACTCCCATTTGGGCGGGTGCTTTCATATTCTACCCCTGACTGAGTCCATCTCAGGGGTGACTCCAGGGCATTCTGACCCTCAGCTGGGAGTGGCTGCTGTTGCAGTGTGAGTGGCAGATACCATCAGGCTTCAGCCTCACCTCCCTGGCCCTGTGTGCCTTTTTCGTGGGCTCTCAGTGCCTGGAGCACCACCTGCTCCCTCTTTGCCTGGAGAATTGTCACCTCACTTTCCATACTTTGCCCCACATACTGCCCCACCCCATGTGGCCCTCCCACAGCATATGGTAAGTTAGGGTCTCTGCTCTGCTCCGGATCCACTTTCCAGCAACCGTCAAGGCTCTTGTCAGGCGTGGGTTGCTCTGAATGTGTGTGGCACATGCAGGTCGGTTGGGATGGCATTAGGCTTGTGTGGTTGGGACCCTGGGTGATCTGATGGGCTGTGGTCCGTGGCCTGGACTAGCCCGGGAACCTGTTGGAACATGGCACTTTAGGACACAGCGGTCCCTGAGTTGGAGCCTGTTGTCTGAACTGCCTTCCTGGTGTGCGTCTTCCGTGCCATCCTGCAGCTCTGCCCCTGCGGGTCCTTCCTGGAGCCCCGCTCCCTCTCCTCTGAGAGGCTGACTTTGCTCATAGCCGAGCATCTTTCAAATGCCTTACTGACCTTGCCCCCACAGACCCATTCCCCAGTTTTAACTGATTTCTCATGTTATGCTTTGCTGAATGTCCTTCCTTTCTGCCTGACCACTGACTGCTGGCCCTACTTCCGCGTGACACATGGGGGCCTTGCTGGGGCCAGATCACCTCTGAGCTCTTTTCCTTTCTGAAGCAGCTGCCACCCATGGGCCTGTGGGGTCTGACTCCAGGTGCCAGCCCCTCCTCTGATATCAGAAGGGCATGTGCCCTCCTCCCCAGGCACCCACTGGGGCTCTATAGCTTCCATTCACCTGGCTGGGTTGGAGAGGAGTGAGCCCACCCTCTCAGCCTGAGCAGGCCGCCTTCTTGTTACCTGGACACCTGGCAGCCTCCGTTCTCAGGACAAACTGTGGAAACCCCAAAGCAAGCCAGTAACCGGGTACCAGTGTTTGCCTGAGAATTAATCTTTTTTTCTTTCTTTTTCAGTGGTTGATATCACAGCAAGTATCCTTTCCGTGTTGGTACGGTTCCCTTTAAGGAATTCTCCACTTAAATAAAAAGAATGTATCAACGCTTGAATCCCACCTCCCAACATGCCCTGCAAGTTGAGACTCTGCCCGCAGACCACCTGGAACATCCCCACCTAGGCCTTGGCTGCCCCTGGGTGCTGCGCTCCTCTTTGTGCTTCCCTTCATACCTGGCACCCAGCTCCAACCTCTGCCCTACGGCAAGCTCCGGGTTCACTGGGGGAACAGCAGAAATTGGAATTTCAGGGCAGGCTGGGACGTGCGTGCCCGCAGACCTCAGCAGGGTCGGAGCCCCAAGCTGTGGCCCTTTTTTTTTTTTTTTTTTTTTTTTTTGTTGGAGTTTCACTCTTTTTGCCTAGGCTAGAGTACAATGGTGTCATCCTGTCTCACTGCAGCCTCCATCCCCTGGGTTCAAGTGATTCTCCTGCTTCCGCCTCTTGAGTAGCTAGGATTATAGGCGCCTGCCACCACGTCCAGCTAATTTTTTATCTTTTTAGTAGAGACGGGATTTCACCATGCTGGTCAGGCTGGTCTCGAACTCCAGACCTCAGGTGATCCACCCACCTCGGCCTCCCGAAGTGCTGGGATTACAGACGTGAGCCACCGCGCCCAGCCTGCTGTGGCCCTTTCAAACTGACCTTGTTCACAGTGTCTGTACTTCCTTAACTGGACGTCACTAGATCCCACAGTTCGAAGATGTTAAATTTGAAGCAGCAAGTCTGTTGTCTGAGTTATACTGTCAAGAGGTAAGAACATATTCAGGTTTCTGAAAGCAAAGTATCATCTCTCCCTGTTGCTAAGATGTGAAAGCACATTGGCACATTGGGGCTCCGGGAGTTGGAATCCCTCCTTTTTCTTTTTTTGGTCGGGGGAAGGACAGGGTCTCACTCTGTCACCGAGGCTGGAGTGCACGGAACAATCATGGCTCACCGCAGCCTTGAACTCCTGGGCTCAAATGATCCTCCCACCTCAGCCTCCCGAGTAGCTGGGACTATAGGCGTGCACCACCGTGCCTGGCTGATTTTTTAATTTATTGTAGAGATGGTCTTGCCCAGGCTGGTCTCAAACTCCTGGCCTCAAGCAATCCTCCCCCCTCAACCTCCCAAAGTGCCAAAACTATACACAGGAACCACCATGCCTAGCCCTTCTGGCTGTGAACACTTGAGATTACCTTCCTGCTTCTTACGCCCCAGCCCCAGGGCTTTGGTGGGTAGTCACCTGCTAAGAAGGACCGGCAGCTTCCTTTTCTGCGGAAGGCTGTTGGAGAGAGCAGCCTGTTCCTCGCCTGACAAGTCTGTACAGTTTCTCTTCTTAATCTGGTTCCTGATTTCAGTTGTAGCTGAAATTTGCCTTCCTCCCACCTCGGAACGATGACGAGTAAGGTGGCCTTGGCTGCAGGGAATGTGTGTGCTTCACACCCCGATGCCTCTCTCTGCTCTGAGAACATAAAAGATGGGAACTGGCATCTGATTTGACTGTTTAGAATTTTCAACTGAAACTACTTTCAGTCCGGTTGAATGAGAAGTTATTTTAAGAGTGGTGCAGAAACTTCCCAGGCAGTGAGTCCAATAAAATATCTTTTTTTGCTTTTAATAAAGTAAATTGGCAACCCCAAAAAATCCTCTGGTAAGCATGAACAGGAACTGCCTTCTGGCACTGCAGCTGCTGCTAAGGAATCCGTCTTGATTGCCGCCTTGTTTTTTTTTTTTTTTTTTTTTTTAAACCTTCCCAAACGTGACTATTTCCTTTCAGAATTCCGTCGATGCAGCAAAGCCGCTACTGCGGAAGGCGATCCAGATCTCACAGCAGACCCCATACTGGCACTGCCGTCTGCTCTTCCAGCTTGCTGTGAGTACCACAACCCAGGCACGAGGGTGCTGGGCAGGGACCATGACCCCGTGGCACATCTGCCCCGTGTACAGAGAACAGCAGAGTCCACAATGCGGAGACCCCCTTAGGCTGCCACACAGAGCGGGTGGGGACATAGGGACATTTCCTTAACCTGCTCACAACCCCTCTCCAGCCTCCATCATTGACAGCATCCCCAGCTTGAGCCTAGCTCTCGGCAGCGCCCAGGGATGAGTGGTGGGAGTGCAGGTCTCCCCTGGGACCGACATTGACAGTAGGCCTGCTGCTTGTTGGGTGTCTTTGGGTTCCCCTCCCTCCCAGCCATTTTCCTCTCATCTTTGGCCTGCACTCATCGATATCCCAGGAACGTTTCCTGCCAGAGACTTGCTGTGGGTTTTTTAGGAGCTACACAGAGACTCCAAGGGGCTGCCTGTCAGGCCACGAATGTCCACATCAAACCTTGTTTCCCACGTGGGGCCTCACTTTCAGGGACTGGGGCGCAGCTTTATCCTGGGATCCACACAGTTTCCCCTCATTCCCCCTTCAGCCCCCTCCAGATGTAGGTGGTCCCCTGGTCCCTGAGCTCCACGATGCCTGGTTGTCGGAGAACTCTCTGAACTGGGCCTTCCCAGCTGGAGTGGAGGGGCCAGCAAGCTTCACTGTGTGGGACACCTCTCCTGTCCTGGGCTCCGTCCACACCTCCGCACTGGGCACCCTCAAGCATCCCCTCCCTGGCGACCCGCAGCCTCTCTCCTCCATGACCCAGCCTGCCCTCCAGGCCACCACTTAGCTACCTCCCATGATACCCACCTAAGCAAGCAGTGTGTGGAACCTGGGTTGAGAGTGCCTCCGGCTGAGCTGCTCACCCCAGGAGGGTCTGGCTCAGAAAAGACCCCACAGGGAAGAGCTCACACAGCAGTCAGGGCTCCCAAGGCCCTCTTCCTCCAGGCCTGTTGAGAAGCCACATGCGTACACTGTCTTCTTCTATCTCCCCATGCACACTTATGCCCATTAGCAGACAAAGGAGCAGGCCAGGCCGTGAGTCACCTGCCCCAGGTCACAGAGTTGGCAGGCACACCTGGGGGTCGAGTTCGCCACCATGGCCCCGCAGGTGTTGCCTTTCAGGGTCAACCCTTGCCTTTCAGGTTGCCTCCTTTTCGACCTGTTGAGGCTTTGACTCTTGCCCCTGAGGGAGTCCCTCTTTGTAGGCCCTGGAGCACACTGACATCCCACTGAAGACGACCCCATAGGCTCCCACAAAGCACTCAGAACAGCCCTAGGTGCTCACACAGCCGTGGGGGTCTGTGACGTGAGCCTTGGCTGCTGCTTCTACGCTCCATTGAGTTTAGACAGTGTCTACTGTAGGCACCATTCAGTTTAGATGACATATATACCACAGGCCGACTGGAGCTGTGTAACCAAAGCAATTAACGTTGATGAGATAATTTGGTTAATATCGCTCAGAACTGACACAGGCAGTTTCATTGAGGCGGGGAGGTTTGGTTGAGTTTGCTAACAAAGCACAAAGGCCAGGTACCGTAAAACTGATGGGTTTGGCAGCAAAGGTCACTGCTCTCTCTGCTTTTTAGCAACTGCACACGCTTGAGAAGGACCTGGTGTCGGCCTGCGACCTCCTGGGTGTGGGGGCCGAGTACGCCCGGGTGGTGGGATCCGAGTACACACGGTAGGCACCTGCTCCCCTCCTTCCCTGCTGCTCTCTTAACGTAGAAGGGGCTTGACCATCTTGATCCAGGACGAAGAACAGAAATGGCATTTCAGGCCAGGTGCGGTGGCTCACAGTATATTCCCAACACTTTGAGAGGCCAAGGTAGGAGAATCACTTGAGTCTAGGAGTTCAAGACCAGCCTGGGCAACATAGTGAAACCCCATCTCTACAAAAAAATATAAAAATTAGTCACCATGAGGCGCAGGTTTGAGCCTGATGTTCGAGCCTGCCCACTGGCCCCCACCCTGTGTGTCCATCACTGCCAAGTTTTTTTCTAGAGATAGGGTCTCACCATGTTGCCCAGGCTGGTCTCAAACTCCTGACCTCAAGTGACCCGCCCACCTTGGCCTGCCAAAGTGCTGGGATTACAGGCGTGAGTCATTGCACCCAGCCACCTTCTGGACTTTTCACATGAGTGCATCTAACCCATGCAAGAAAAGTAAATACAGGCTGGGCCTAGTGGATCACTTGAGGTCAGGAGTTCAAGACCAGCCTGGCCAACATGGTGAAACCCCGTCTGTACTAAAAATAAAAAAATTAGCCGGGTGTGGTGGCACATCCCTGTAGTCCCAGCTATTCAGGAGGCTGAGGCAAAAGAATTGCTTGAACCCAGGAGGCAGAGGTTGCAGTGAACCAAGATTACACCACTGCACTCCAGCCTGGGTGACAGAGCGAAACTGTCTAAAAGGAAAAAGAAATATAGATACAATAGGATAAAATAGAGCAGTCTTGTAAATATAACAAACTTCATCCGGGACCGTTCACTGTTGTCCACTGAACTGTCCCCCGAGGTGGCACATTAGGTCCTGTGAGCCTTGGGGCAGTTACAGTCATCCCAGGAGGCTCCTGGGCCTTCTGGGACCTGACCCCCGCCTCTGTTTTGCAGGGCGCTGTTCCTCCTCAGCAAGGGGATGGTAAGTTGAGGTTGGGCATGGCTGGATGCGGCTGATGTTGTGGAGGTGAGGCAGGGCCCCCCCAGAGTCTGCTCAGACCCCACTCACTCTCCATGGCGTCGCCCCTCAGGCACCCAGACCCTCAGGCACAGTGAGCAGCCTAGAGGGTGAGGCCTGGGCCCTGCAGGGTGCAGGAGGGAAGCTCAGGCTCCGCCCTGTGGGATTCATGCTGAGGCAGAATCCTGGTTAGGAGCTGCCCGGGCCGGGGTTTCAGGCTGGCCATGCCCTCTGGGTTGGTGGCAGTCCCAAGGCAGGTGGGCAGCCCTGTGCTCCTGGTCCAGGGAGGGCCCCTGCAAGCCATGCACCCCATGCCTGCACCTCTCCCTCCCCAGCTGCTGCTGATGGAGCGCAAACTGCAGGAGGTGCACCCACTGCTGACCCTCTGTGGGCAGATCGTGGAGAACTGGCAGGGCAACCCTATCCAGAAAGAGTCGCTGCGTGTCTTCTTCCTGGTGCTCCAGGTCACCCACTATCTGGATGCCGGGCAGGTGCGTGGCGCCTCTTGGGCGAGCTGCTGGTTGCGACCAGTGGGTATGGGTGGCACCCAGGCCAATGGATCTTGGGCTGTGAGGTCAGCTGCGTCATCGCCTTACCTTGTCACACAGCAGGGCTGTCATTTGAGCCCCGGACACACACACTCTTGGCCTGCTCTGGTGCGAGTGCTGGCACCATTGTGCCTCGCTGGTGTGCTGGTGCCTGGAAGCAGGGTCTGTCCTGGCCACCCCACCACCCTTTGGAAGTATGACGTGTGACATTGCATATACTCACTCAGTGTGTGGACGCTCAGAGATTCCAATTGCAGTTGAGGGAATCATGAGAATAAAGGATGGATGCACTGGGGTGCAGATGCCCAAATGGTATCTGTCTGGCCCCCTGCTGTGGGGTTGAGCAGGGACTGATGTGCCCAGCTGTGTCTGAGACTGGACTCTGTGACCCCACCATGGGTGGGGAACGGCTGTGTTTGAGCTCCTTGTCTCTGCTCGTGTGACAGCCTTGACCCTTCAAGGGCTGGGAGCTGCCCTGTGCCCCTCAGACCTGTTGCCATGGGCTATAGGCAAGCCTCTCCACAGGGCTTGGTAAGGGGGTTCCCTAGTTCCCCCATCCATACCCATCATTGCCTATTGGGTGAAGCACTGCACTTGGCACATAGGGACACAGAGCAGACTGTAGCCACACTTCTCTCAGGGTGCCAGGGCTGCAGAGACGTCCCTCAGGGCTTCAGGACAATATGGGTCAGTCTGTAAGAGCCACAGCACCTGCGAGCCTCCTGGGCCAGGAAGCCACCTCCCACCCCCCCGCAAAGCAGTCGGGTCTGGCTGCAGGAAGGCCAAGAGCAGCTCCAGCAGAGTCTGGACAGGCCTGTCCTGGGCCTTGGTGTTGGGCCCAGCACTGGGCAGTGGACAAACTTCAGTCCCATAGCTGCCTGCCTGGCCCTGCCCCTGCCCAGAGAGCCCAGCTGATCCATGGGAGTGCGGCAGGGGTGGGTCCATCTTGCAGGAGATGGCCATGGCAGAAGGGGAAGGCAGGTGTTCCCTACAGGAAGGTGCAGGGGTGGCTGTGCTGGGCCTGGCCTCCTGAGAGGCCGGGCTCAGGGGAGCACTCAGGTGTGGGTGCTGCGCAGGTAAAGAGTGTGAAGCCGTGTCTGAAGCAGCTGCAGCAGTGCATCCAGACCATCTCCACGCTGCACGACGACGAGATCCTGCCCAGCAACCCGGCCGACCTCTTCCACTGGCTGCCCAAGGAGCACATGTGTGTGCTCGTCTACCTGGTGCGTTCCGCTGGGGCCAGGGCTGGGGGCGGGGGCAGGGAGAGGGAGAGGGCCTTGGTAACCCCTGCGGTCTGGTCTTGTTGCCAGGTGACTGTGATGCACTCCATGCAGGCGGGCTACCTGGAGAAGGCGCAGAAGTACACAGACAAGGCTCTCATGCAGCTGGAGAAGCTCAAAAGTAAGTCAGGTGCTCGGCTGGCCACATGGCCACAGTGCCCCCTGGCGGACGGCCTGGCCAGATGCTGGCTGTGCCAAGGCCCAGTGACCCTGTGTGACTGCGCTGCCTTGCCTGGTGGGTCTCGTCACCCCAGTTGATAAATGCTGGTGACCAACGTCAGAGCAGAGCAGACCGGCCTGGGGTGGGAGGTACCCCCCTGACTAGTCAGGGCCCTTGTGCCCAGTTATGCTCAGTTGAAACAGGTGGTGGCTGCTTGTCCCAATTATTATCAATGTTGTGATGGGGACGCTTGGAATGAGGCCAGGATTAGAATTCAGTCCTCACTGACCACCAGCATGTCCTTTGGAGGTCTTGAGTCCAGGGACCTTTGACTAGCACAAACCCAGAGCAGGTATCTCTGGCTGGTACAGACTGCCTGATAGTCTGCACCCTCGTGAGTGCTGCTGGGGGAGAAGGCATCAGAGCCAAGCCAGCTTGGAGCCCGAGAGGCCTGTGCTTTGTCATGTTCCCATGTGAGGTTGGCTGCTTGGGGCTATGAGGAGGTAGGGCCCGGCCCTGGTGCCCCCACCCCCTGCCTGAGGTTCTGTTTGCATGGTCTCATGATCCAGGGTGGTTTCCACATTTCTAGAACCTGCCGTGTCCACAAGCTCTTGAGCACATATGGTGAGGGGTGAGGGTCAGAGCCGACCCCTCCTGGAACACTGTGGGAACCAATCTCTAGCTCCCGCTGCATCTTCTCACCTGGACACCAAGACATACTCCCTCACTCAGAGTGGGTAGTGGGGACTGGGTGAGATGACTGGGTGGGTGCCTGGCCAGTATGGCAGGAGACAGGAATGAGGTAGGGGCATGGGCTGGGGGTGGCACCTCCTCCAGCTTCCCCTGCCTGCTCATCCCTGACTCTCGCCCACAGTGCTGGACTGCAGCCCCATCCTGTCGTCCTTCCAAGTGATCCTGCTGGAGCACATCATCATGTGCCGCCTCGTCACGGGTCACAAGGCCACGGCGCTTCAGGAGGTAAGGCTGGGTGGTGCGCAAGGGGCGGGAAGGCCCAGGAGTTTGTTGGGTCTCAGCAACGTCAGGCAAGAGACTGAATTCGCCAGGTACACACTGGCCAATTCAGCCAATGCTAGCCCATCTTGCTGTCTCGCTGTCAGCCAGCGTTTCACAGCCCTGCATAGGCACCACTGATCAGAGAATCTCATACAAAAACCAGTGGAGGCCAGGCGTGGTGACTCATGCCTGTCATCCCAGCACTTTGGGAGGCTGAGGCGGATGGATCATTGAGGTCAGGAGTTTGAGACCAGCCTGGCCAACATGGCGAAACCCCATCTCTACTGAAAATACAAAAATTAGCCAGGTGTGGTGGCAGGCGCCTGTAATCCCACTGTTACTTGAGAGGCTAAGGCAGGCGAATCACTTGAACCTGGGAAGCAGAGGTTGCAGTGAGCCGAGATCACACCACTGCACTCCAACTTGGGCAACAGAGTGAGACTCCGTCTCAAAAAAAAAACCAAACAAACTGATGGGCCATGGCCCAAAAGCTTGCACGCCAAGAGAGTAGCATACATGGTCTCTGGAAATTTGGGGGTCCCTTGATAGTGATTCTTACACCCCACCCTGCCTTTAGGAACGCTCTCTATCCCCAGTGCCCACCCTCCTGAGAGGGGATGGGGCCTTGAGTAGGCCAGAGATCCTTTACGGCCCAGACACCTGTTGAACAGGGTGGAGGAGGCGAGTAACAGACAAGGGTCCTTGTCCACAGTGGGGTCCAGGCTGCCCTTTGCCCTCATGGGGGATGTGTCTGCTGGGGCTTTGTACCCCAGTTTGGGCAGACAGGACATGGGCTTACCCACCAGATATGGGGTCTCCCCAGTGCTGCTCAGATGCCAGGTCCCAGCTCGCAGTTTTGTGACGGCAGCACACACTCTCCCGGCAGATCTCCCAGGTCTGCCAGCTGTGCCAGCAGTCCCCCCGGCTCTTCTCCAACCACGCAGCACAGCTGCACACACTGCTGGTGAGTAACCCCGTGACAGCACCCCAGGAGAATCCAGATGTTCCCAGTAAATAAGCACCTAACCGGATCGAGAACATTCCCAGTGAAGAACCCCCTGACAGCACCCTAATCAGAATCTGGAATGTTCCCATAGGTAATCACGTAACCTCCCCAGGCAGGATCCGGAATGCTTCCAGTGAGCATCCTGTCCCACCCCACGTTGGCTTGGGTCTGAAAGACGGGGACAGTGAACATGTTACCTGCCTCGCAGCTGACTCGGTAGAGCCATTGTCATACTCCTCCAGGGCAGCCGTGTAGGCCCCGGGCACACTGCATGGTCTCTGATCTGAGTCCTCAGTGGGAGCTGCCCAGGGGCCGGCCTTGATGACAACACCACCTTCTTCCAGGGCCTGTACTGTGTCTCTGTCAACTGCATGGACAACGCGGAAGCCCAGTTCACCACAGCCCTGCGGGTAAGGTGCCGGCCCTCCTTGCTGCTGGGGCAGGCCACACTTCTGAGTAAGGAGTCGGGCGTGGTCTGTGATGAGAACAGCTGTTGCGCTAGGTCAGCTACGCAAAGCCACAGCACCAGAGGTGATGCACAGTCATCAGCCCATGCCAGCCCTGGCAGTGTGACACACTGTTTATCCAGATAAGGGGGCGCTATGGGGCCAGGGGCTTCCTGAGCTGACCCGAGGGCAGACGTGAGGGAGAGGTATGACATGTCTGGGGACGCTACTTAGTGCCTGAGTGGGAACTCTTGCGGCACCCACCCCCAAGGCTGGATTGGCTCCAGTGTCAGCTGACAACTCAGAGCCACCCTGGGTTCAGGGCTCCCCTGGAGACTGATGGAGCTGGGCCACCCCCCAGGTGCTCTGTGGGCAGAGAAAGACTCCTGGCCTCAGGCGGGGGCCCTGCCAGGCCCTAGAAGAAGGCTGGAAGAAGCTCAGAGCTGGACCATCGTGTCCCCACCTCGGCCTCAACCTCCTCACAGGAAATAGGGCTATAGACGCCTTTTTCCTGGTGGTTCTAGGAAGGGCCCTGAGGAGAGGTGTCAGGGGGCAGGGGCTGCTCTAGTCTGCCACTTGAGCAAGGTCACCGGGGAGTCCTGCGTGCGCCCTGATTGTGGGGCAGGGTGCAGACCTGTGGGTACTGCCACCCCTGCCACTGGCCTCAGGTGCACCGGAGCCCTGACATGCAGACAGTGTGCTTGGGTGGGAAGGGGCGGGTCGGCACCCACTCCTCTGCCCCCTTGCCTTGCTCCCAGGACCGTGGATCACTCTGATTGCAGCAGGGCCAGGATTCCCTTCCTGCCCCACCATCCTGCCATCTCTGTCTGCGTCTCACTCCCCATAAGTGGTTGCTGCTGCTGGCTTGGTTCCATGTCAAGCTTCCCAAGGCCATGTACCCTAAGGAGTCCTCACCCCAGGGTCAAAAGAGCTTTTTCATGACCCACCCAGGAGTGATGTGGCCAGGATGCAGCCCCAACCTCGCTAACCCCTAACATAGGTGCTGCCTCCTGTGGCCCTGCAACAAATATCCCACACCTCGCTGCATCTCAGAGCATCTGTGCTTGGTTCAGGAGATCCTCTGGGCCTCCTGGCTGTGCACCAGGAGAGGGTCTGTGCTTCCTGGGCTCACTCCACCTCTTGCCCAGCCCCACTGGGAACCAGGGTCTGGGCAAGGTTTGAGCCACATAGATCGGTCCCTGTCTTGATGATCTCATTTCCCAACAAGAGCCAGGGGCCATGGTCCATCCACCACCCGTCATCCTCAGCATTTCTGGCCCCCAACACAGCATTACCCACCTCTGGAAGCGGGGCCTGTACTGTTCCCCTCTGGGACAACAGCTCCCCTCTTCCCCTCCTCCCCCCATGAAGAGTGATCCCTGCCCAAGACCAGCATGTGCCTCAATGGCAGTGGACACCTGGGTCCCACAGGTTGCTGGCTGTGGCCTGAAGGAAGGGTCCACCAGGTCTCTGTCCTGAGAGACAGCGGAAAATGGACCAAAACCCAATGTGTTCTGAGGATGGGATCGGCGTGGCTGGTTTTACTGGTTTTTTGTTTTTTTGAGACGGAGTCTCTCTCTGTCACTCAGGCTGGAGTGCAGTGGTGTGATCTCAGCTCACTGCAACCTCCTCCTCCCCAGTTCAAGCAATTCTCCTGCCTCAACCTCCTGGGTAGCTGGGACTTCATGAGTGCAGGCGCATGCCACCACACCCAGCTATTTTTTGTATTTTTAGTGGAGATGGGTTTTCACCATGTTGGCCAAGGTGGTCTCGATCTCTTGACCTTGTGATGCGCCCACCTCCGCCTCCCAAAGTGCTGGGATTACAGGCGTGAGCCACTGCGCCCGGCCTCCGGTTTTCCTTTTCTCTAACTGCCCCGTAAGGCAGACAATGGTTTATCATGAGAAGAATTGATAGCTGTGTTACCCTTGTGTTTAGGAGGCAAGGCAAGTGTATTTTGAAATGAAAAGAACAAGTCTTTTCTGAAGTAGTCTCTGTGGAGATTGTGGGTGGCTCTGACACTGCCATGTGGGTCACAGCACCCGACCCAGCAGCCTAATGTCCCTGCCTCCCGTTCCAGCTCACCAACCACCAGGAGCTGTGGGCCTTCATCGTCACCAACCTGGCGAGTGTGTATATACGGGAAGGAAATAGGCACCAAGAGGTAGTAGGTGACATGCTTCATGTTTGGTATCCTTTCTCTCCGTTCTCTTCTTTTTGGGGAACCAGGGGGTTGTCCTGGGCACCAGCAAATCTCAGCAAACAGCAAACCCCAGGGTGTTCACCTTTTGAGGGATGGGCTGCACCCGACACAGAGGCACACAGGGTGACCCAGAGGTGGATCAAGGGAGGCCAGGTCTGGGACAACAACGTTCCCATAGCCACAGAACGCTTCTCTGAGGCAAACAAACCAAGCTGTATGAATCCCACAGACAAAGTCCTATAGCCCAAGCATTCCGCTCTAGGATACCGGCCAGGCCTTGAGGCCCAGTCCTAAGGGGCAGCAGCTGGGGCACCTTGTCCCCAGGTTATACTGGTGCCCCTGCTGGGTCAGGGGCCCTCACTGGCTCCAGTGTTGGGTAGGGGCACCCAGGGTTGTCCTCAGAGGCCAAGCACCCTCATGTGGACTTCTGAGCAAATGCTCACAAGAGTCAGGTTCCCTCTGCAGTTCCTCTCAGCCCTAGGATCTTCCATCAGCCATGGGATCCCCACTTAGCCCTGACATCCTCACTCAGCCCTAGGATCCTCTATCAACCCCCGGGATTCCCTCTTCAGCCCTGGGATCCCCCTCAGCCCTAGGATGTCCCTCAGTTCTAGTATCCCTTTCAACCCTCGGAGTCTGCCTCCAAAGTGTCTCAGGCCTGGGGCAGTGGCTCATGCCTGTAATCCCAGCACTTTGGGAAGCCAAGGCAGGAGGTTCCCTTGAGGTCAGGAGTTAAAGACCTGGGCAACATAGTGAGACCCCATCTCTACAAAAAAATTTTTTAAATAACCCAGTGTGGGGGTGCAGGCCTGTGGTCCCAACTACTTAGGAGGCTGAGACAGGAGGATCACTTGAGCTATGGAGGTTGAGGCTGCAATGAGCCATGATCCAGCCCTGGCTGGATCATCTGATGCCAGATGTGGGCTCGCAGTGTTGAGGGGGAGCCTGGCTCCCCTGAGCCTCTGCAGCCAGAGGGCATCTAAAATATTAGATCATGCCCCCATCAGAGCCTCATGGGGTCCCTGCACCTCCAGAGAAATTCCATTCACCCCCACCAGCCCACAGGGCTCATGGGCCCCAGCCTGCCAATCTGCCCACTGTCCCTCAGCGTCACTCTGACCATACAGAGGCGCCCTGGACACCCAGGCCCCCGTCACCTACCGCAGGACAGGGTGGCACAGGCAGGGCCAGTTGAGGGTGTGAGGGTCCTGCCCCTGGCCTTTCTCACCAGAGACCACTCTTGCTGATCAGTCACCAGGCTCTACCTGGAGGCCACAGTCCCTATAGGAGTGTAGAGAAATGCCCATGTACTGCAGTGCGTGGGGGGGACGTTTCTTCTGTGAAGATGCAGAATGGTGCTGACTGGCTCTTCCTCCCCTAGCTCTACAGTCTGCTGGAGAGGATCAACCCGGACCACAGCTTCCCTGTCAGGTGAGCCGCTGCAGGCGCCACTCCACACATGGCCTAGGCTCCCCGTGCTCTTTGAGTGGGGCCCCTGACTGCCTTTTACATCCTGACACCCCACACCCCTCCTCACAGACAGTCTGCAGCAGGGGCTCTCGGAAATCCCTCCCCTGCCGCCTGCCCGCTGCCGTTTTGTAAACCTGCTGCTTTCTCTAAATCCCTACCCCACGTGACGCTGCACTCTCCCCGCAGCTCACACTGCCTCCGAGCAGCCGCCTTCTATGTGCGCGGGCTCTTCTCCTTCTTCCAGGGACGCTACAATGAGGCCAAGTGAGTGCAGGGCAGAGGGCAGCGGGTGGGCTGTGCTCAGGGTGGCCCAGGCCCCATTCTGCAGGCATCAGTGTCCGCATTCTCCTTGTCAGGCGATTTCTGCGGGAGACTCTGAAGATGTCCAATGCCGAGGACCTGAACCGGCTCACGGCCTGCTCCCTCGTGCTCCTGGGCCACATCTTCTACGTGCTGGGAAACCATAGAGTGAGTGCCCTGGCCTGGGCCCCTTGCTTGGGTGCCTGTGGGGCTGGCTGAGGGACAGGAGCCAACCAGCAGCCTAGGGGCAGCATGGCACTGTTCATCCTGTGCCCCTCGAAGAGTATGTCTAGGTGGGCACCCTGGCTGCCACAGTCTGGGCAGGCAGGGGCAGGGGAGTTGGGCACCCATGGAGGGTGTGGGGGCAGGCAGGAGGCCTGATGGGTCTGGCCTCAGACATCAGGCAGGCAGAGCTCCAGGGGTCAGGGGAGCTGAAGCCAGGGCCACAGAAGCTGCCCTGAGCTGGCAGGGATGACACAGGCGCCCCATCCTGTGTGTCGACACCCAGGGGGCAGGGAGATACCTCCTATCAGCCAGAATCCCAAACATTTCATCCTTGCCTGGCATGCACAGCGTCCTCTTAGGGTAGAAGTGGCCCCTGGGGTTGGTCCCCACCCAAAGCCAGCTGGTCTCAACAACAAAAAAAAAGCCAGCTGGTCTCTGACGGGACCAGCCACCTCATTCCTTCCTGTCAATTCCTCACCTACTCTCACCCACCTGATCTCACAAGGTCTTGAGTTTTCTTTTTTTTTTTTAATTTTGAGACGGAGTTTCGCTCTTATGGCCCAGGCTGAAGTGGTGCAGTGGTGCGATCTCTGCTCACCACAACCTTTGCCTCCCCGGGTCAACTGATTTTCCTGCCTCAGCCTCCCGAGTAGCTGGGATGACAGGCATGCACCACCACACCCAGCTAATTTTGTGTGTGGTTTTTGTTTTTTTTGTTTTTAATTTTTTTGAGACAGAGTCTCGATCTGTCGCCCAGTCTGGAGTTCAGTGGCATGATCTCTGCTCACTACAACCTCCACCTCCCAGGTTCAAGCGATTCTCCTGCCTCAGCTGCCTGACTAGCTGGGACTACAGGTGCACACCACCACGCCTCAGCTAATTTTTTGTATTTTTAGTAAAGACAGGGTTTCACCATGTTAGGATGGTAATTTTGTATTTTTAGTAGAAACGGGGTTTATCCATATTGGTCAGGCTGGTCTCAAACTGCCAACTTCAGGTGATCCACTTGCCTCAGCCTCCCGAATTGCTGGGATTATGGGCATGAGCCACCATGCCCAGCCTTTTTTGTTTGTTTATTTATTTTATTATTTTTTAGAAGATATTTTGGCCAGGCACAATGGCTCACACCTGTAATCCCAGCACTTTGGGAGGCTGAGGCGGATGGATCAGCTGAGGTCAGGAGTTCAAGACCAGCCTGGCCAATATAGTGAAACCCCATCTCTTACTAAAAATACAAAAATTTGTCGGGTGCGGTGATGGGCACCTGTAATCCCAGCTGCTTGGTGGGCTGAGGCACGAGAATCACTTGAACACAGGAGGCGAAGGTTGCAGTGAGCTGAGATTGTACCACTGCACTCCAACCTGGGTGACAGAGTGAGACTCTATCTCAAAAAACAAAGATATTTTTGGGTTGGGCGCTGTGGCTCATGCCTGTAATCCCAGCACTTTTGGAGGCCGAGGCAGCAGATCACCAGAGGTCAAGAGTTCAAGACCAGCCTGGCCAACATGGTAAAACCCCATCTCTACTTAAAATGCAAAAATTAGATGTGGTTGTGCACATCTGTAGTCCCAGCTACTTGGGAGGCTAAGACAGGAGAACTGCTTGAACCCAGGAGGCAGAGGTTGCAGTGAGCTGAGGTCACGCCACTGCATTCCATGAGCAAGACTAGTCTCAAAAAAAAAAAAAAAGATATTTTTGGCCAGACAGTGGCTCATTGCCTGTAATCGCATCACTTTGGGAGGCCGATGGGGGAGAGTCACTTGATCCCAGGAGTTCAGACCACCAGCCTGGGCCACCTAGCAAGACCTTTTTTTTTTTCATTTTCGAGGCCAAGTCTTAATCCGTCACCCAAGTTGAGTGCAGTGGTATGATCTCAGCTCAGCTCACAGCCACCTTTGCCCCACCAGGCTCAAGTGATCCTCCCACCGCAGCCTCCCAAGTAGATGGGGCCACAGGTGTGTGCCACCATGCTCAGCTCATTTTTTGTATTTTTGGTAGAGACCAGGTCTCCATGTTGCCCACACTGGTTTCCTGCTCCTGAGCTCAAGCAATCCACCCACTTCAGCCTCCCAAAGTGCTAGGATTACAGCGTGACCCACTGTGCCTGGCCCTAGAGATGCTGTCTCTTAAAAAATGTTCCTTTCCAGCCCAGCACAGTGGTTCAGGCCTGTAATCCCAACACTTTGGGAGTCAGAGGCGGAAGGATCATTTGAGGGCAGGAATTCAAGATCAGCCTGGCGGGGTACAGTGACTTACCCCTGTAATCCCAGCACTTTGGGAGGCTGAGGCAGGTGGATCACTAGGTCAGGAGTTCAAGACCAGCCTGGCCTACAGCATAGTGAAACCTCGTCTCTACTAAAAATATAAAAATTAGCCAGGTGTTGTGGTACACACCTATAATCCCAGCTACTCAGGAGGCTGAGGCGGGAGAATCACTTGAACCCAGAAGGCAGAAGTTGCAGTGAGCCGAGATGGCGCCATTGCACTTCAGCCTGGGTGACAAAGTGAGACTCCATCTCAAAACAAAAGCAAAAAAGATCAGCCTGTTCAGCAGAGTGAGATCCCATCTCTACAAAAACCAAGGAAAAAAATTAGCTGGGCATGGTGACTCATGCCTGTGGTCCCAGCTAATTGGGGGGCTGAGGTGGGAGGATCTCTTGAGCCCTGGAGGTTGAAGCTGCATGGAGCTGTGATCATGTTACTATACTCCAGCCTGGACAACACAGTGAGACCCTGTCTCAAAAAAAAAACTTGCTATTTTTATAGATTATAAAATATGACATGTTCATTATTAGAAGGCTGAGAAGCAGAACAGAAAAAAATTACACGTCTTCTGTCATCCAGCCCTTCCCACTGCCCACCCCTCTCACGTGGAGGTTTTACTCATCAGCCTGTTTGGTAATTTTTTGTTTGTTTTTTGAGACGGAGTCTTTCTTGAGATTTTTGTATATGGATACAAAAGAAAAAAAGAGAGAATCTTGCTCTGTTGCCTATGCTGGAGTGTAGTGGCGTGATCTTGGCTCACTGCAACCTCCACCTCCCAGGTTCCAGTGGTTCACCTGCCTCAGCTTCCCGAGTAGCTGGGATGACAGGCGCACGCCACCACACCTGGCTAAATTTTGTATTTTGAGTAGAGACAGGGTTTCGCCATGTTGGTCAGGCTGGTCTCAAACTCTGGACCTCAGGTGATCTGCCCACCTCGGCCTCCCAAAGTGTTGGGATTACAGGCGTGAGCCAGCGGGTAATTTTATATTTGCCTTCTCCACACCACTGTATTAGAAGCTTTTTTTTTTTTTAATGGCAATGAGTGTTTTGAAGCAGCATCTACTCTGTAGTTTAGCCATCCTCACTGTAGCCATTTCCATGGGACAGATAATGCAGGATGTGTGTCTTGGCCTGTAAAGTTTCATGTGGTCTGAGGGCTCCCTCAGCATGGATGCTATTAACAAACCTGGTGCCGCCTCCCCTCCCCCACCCACCCCCTCACCCCCCATCTCTCTCTCTCTCTCTCTCTCTCTCTCTCTCTCTCTCTCTCACACACACACACACACACACACACAACTGTGTGGTAAGCCTTTGCAGAGGCCAACAAATGGGCCCTGCATATCGGGCCCTGGTGGGCCTTGGCCTCAACTCTGGGGATGTCACCACCCTGTCAAAACCTGTAGCTGGCTCCTTCTAGAATGTGCTGTCCTTCTGCCCTCAGCCTCTGAGCACAGTAAGGGCTGCATGTCCCCACTGGACAGTGCAGATAGCCTGGGGTTATGTCAGATGGGGAGACTAAGGTCACACAGCCCCAGACTGCAGTCCCAGGACTGGAACCCAGACCTCACTGGCTCTTGTTTGTGTAGAAGATCCCTGGAGCAGGGAAGGAGGGTGGAGCAGCTCGTTGGCTGCAGCCCCTGGCCCATGTTTTAGGTTTCGCTGGGCGTCTTACAGAGCTCATTTAGGAATCTCCCTCTGCTCCCTGTGTTCCTGGGCCCTTGTCGGGAGACAGGCAGCTCCCAAGAACCCTCAGACCAAGGTCCTGGCCTCAAGTGACTCCAGATCTGAGAGAGACACAGCCAGACACAGCCAAGTCAGTCCTGTGAGGTCAGGCTGGGGGCATCCAGAAAGGCAGCAGCCTTGGGGGCCTGGGTGGTATTGGTGCAGACAGGGCAAAGTTGACCAGACAGGAGCTGCCGCAGAGATTGGCACCACAGCAGCCGGTGCACAAGCGCCAGAGCAGAAGGCTGAATGGCCAAGATGGGCTCAGGTGAGGCTCCAGGGGCCCAGAAGAGCTTGGGATGCCGTGTCCTGGGCCTGTTAGGCTAGAGTGTCCACAAGCATAGGACACCTCCCAGGATCACTCAAGTCTTCAAAACCAGATTCTGTGGGGCATCCCAAGCTATTGGGGGAACCTACCTGGGAGAGCTGAGGGAGGACTCTCCTTCCCTAGACTGCTTTCACACAGAGGCCCTTGGCTTTCTGCAGAGAGCCCAGCCCGGCTCCCAACAAGCCAATCAAGCCCAGGCCTAGCAGAGGAGAGCAGTTTTTCTTGCTTGAAGTTTCAAAAGTGCTTGGTGAATTTTAAAATCTCTAAGGCCCACCTGGACCTCACTTTCAAGGTGCAGCCACAGGGCAGCATAGAGCTGTTGGGCTTTGTGTCTCTGGAGAAGCATCCCTGCACTCTGGAGGAGTATCTGGTGGCGTCGAAGCCAGGTCTCAGGAGTCGGCTTTGGGAATGTGTCCATCTTGGCTTCCCAAGTGCTCCCTAGGCTGCTGAAGTCACCATCTAGGGAATTCTCCAGGCCTTACCTGAACCCCACATCCAGGCTGATGGGGCTTAGAGTCCTCAGCCCAGACAGAGTCAGACCAGTACTGCTGGTCACCATGTAGTCTGTGTGGCACAGGCTCTTGTCTGCCGACTCCAGGCCTTCACCATGGCGATAGGGACGGGCATTTATGGCCCCTGATGGCTCTTACTGAGTTCTTCTGCCACATCCTGAGGATGCTAGGGCTGCAAGTAGGGGTGGCCCTATGTAGTCACAAGGCAGGGAGTCAGGATTGGAGGATTCCTGCATGCTGGTTCCCCTAGAGCCCCTACCCATCTGTGGGGGCCTCCCGTGAGAGCCAACTCAAGTGTAGAAGACAAACTGGAGGGGCTGGTCACCTCTCAGGACCTGGAACCCTAAATGAATCTGCATTTCTGATCAGCCCCCATTGTGGGTCCAGGCCTAACTGCCATCAGTGCTTTTTCTTCACTTGAAAAGGCAGAAGCACCCAGAGTTGTCCATTGTCCATGCCCCTGTGAGGAGGTACCTGCAAAGCCAGGAGTGAGGGCAGTTTGTTTTTCAGTGGTATTTCAGAGGGCCATTTGAGATGGGCTCTGAGGTAGGCATAAGAGTTCGCCAGATACAGAAAGAGGGCACAACCTGAGCTGGGTTCGGTAGGTGGGTTCCAGGCTATCCCCACTCCAACCTGGGCTGGGTTTGGCAAGTGGGGTTCCGGGCTCCTCACTCGTTCTCACTGCTCTTGGTTGACAGGAGAGTAACAACATGGTGGTTCCCGCCATGCAGCTGGCCAGCAAGATCCCAGACATGTCGGTACAGCTGTGGTCATCAGCACTGCTGAGAGGTGAGTGCAGTGGCCGCCCCTCCTCCCCGTCCCCAGCCTGGCCCTCCCCAGAGATCAGGGCTGCTGGACACGTCCTGCTCGGCCTTGGCTTGGACTAGGCCTCAATGGGCTACAGCCCCGGTTCTGGCATGGTAGGGGGTGCTCCTCCAGGAGGCCCTGGTTGAGGGCAGTGGGTGCATTTGTGGCATCTGCTTGACTCAGGGTCTGGTTCAGTCTCTACAGGACCCAGAGGCTGGTACTTGGCATCTGGTAGACTTGGGCTGTGAGCCATGGCTCTCTCAGCCTCGCCCCTTCCCGGGAAAGCAGACAGTGGCCATGCCTGTTGGGGAGGGCTGGTCAGTGTGCCCAGGGAGCAGGGCAGGCACTCAGCGGGCATCAGTGCTGTTACCGCATCTCCTCCATTTCCAGATTAGGAAACTGAGGTCCAGCCTCAGCCGGGGCTCTGGGGAGGTGACAGGAGATGGCGTGCTCCATGTGCAGTCGACTCCCTGGGCTGCTGCCTCAGGATCAGTGTCGGGCATTGTGCCCCAGTGAGCACTTGTTTGCCTGAGGGCAGGCCATGGGCTCCCTGGGGGGCTGGTGGGGAGCCTGGTATTGGGCTTTCACTGCCCAGCCAGCCCTGTTCTGCCCTATGAGGGCGGCTGGCACATGGGCTTTGTGATCCCAAGATGGGGCTCAGGGCCAGTGATGTGCCAGGCACCCAGAGATCCACTGGTGCAGCTGGGACTTGACCTTGGGGCTCCACCTGCACCCAGTGGGAGGGCCTGGGCAGTGACAGGGCAAGGCAGGCCCCCATGCTCATGTTGCACTCTCAGACCTGAATAAAGCCTGTGGGAACGCCATGGATGCCCATGAGGCCGCGCAGATGCACCAGAACTTCTCGCAGCAGCTGCTCCAGGACCACATTGAGGCCTGCAGCCTCCCTGAACATAACCTCATCACGGTACGAGTGTGGGGCGCGTGGGGCTGGGATCGCAGACCGCGGGCTCCCACCTGCAAGAGGAAGGGGCAGCTCGGCTCCTATTTGTCTTTGTCCAACAAACCCTAACTCAGCCTCAGGAGCTCCCTTTGATGGGGGAGACGGCTGCAGGCACCCCCACCCAAGCAGGGGACGCAGTGCCTCCTCGGGGCTCATTGCCGTGGGGCGTGCAGAACAGAGTCCTGGCTGGGTGAGCAGCCCAAGGAGGGCAGCATTCCAGCCTCTTCTTCCCTGGGAACGGCCCACGGTGCCTCACTCGCATGTCCTCTCCTCCCCACAGTGGACGGATGGTCCACCTCCCGTGCAGTTCCAAGCTCAGAATGGACCCAACACCAGCCTGGCCAGCCTCCTGTGAGGCCCGGATGGGGCCATCCAGCTCCACAGGGCCTGCGTGTGTCCGGCTTCCACCCAGACAGCACTCAAGCCTGCCCCCGAGGCATGCTTCCTTCCTGACTGTCTCTAGAGCTTCCAAGTCCTGGGAATGTGCGGGGCCAGTCCCTGCCCTCCCGGGAGGGGTGGCGGCCATTACCACCTCACACTGGGCCCCCAGTGCAGAAGCTCACAGTTGGCTCTCAGGCGCCATCTCTCCAGAGCCACCCTTCAGAGCGGACTTCAGTGCCTCAGTCCTGCCTCTGCATCTGGGTCATGTTGGCCAGGAGCAAGGTGCAGGCCCCTGGCAGATCCTGATCCTGTGTGCCAGGGCGGGCGATGCCCCAGGGGCACCGTGCCTGACTCCATCGCCCAGGCCTTGATGCCGAGCAGGTGGAGTGTTTCCTCTGCTCAAGGCAATTTCCAGAGCGCGGATGCCAGTTTCTGGCCTGAATTTGGAGGGAAGAAGTCATGGCCCGCGTGCGGGACGAAGCACAGATCCCAGCACTTTTCCCGGCTTTCTCTCCAGCGTTGGTCCCTGCAGCAGCTGGGGCCTCTGGTCAGGAACCCTCAGGGACCCAGGAACTCAGCTTCCAAACATCTGCACCTTGACCGGACTCACCACCCCACCATGGGGCGCAGGTGATGGGAGACATGGGTGTGCGCGGGCGTGCGGTGAAGACTCATGGAGCTGGAGCTGGGAGCTGAGGCTCCTGTTGCACCAGCCACCTTCCCCCATCCTGTGGCTGCTGAGGGGCAGGAAGTAGGGGGACGACTCTTCTCTCAAATTTAAGATCACCTCCTCAGCTAGCTTAGGGTGCATGGCATGCCCCCCTGCGCCCATCCCCCACAGATCTGGAGCATAGGGACTTTGTTCCTGGCAGATCTGTGGCCTTCCCTGCAGAGGATATCTGTGGGCAGTGGCTCAGCCTCCTGGTCCCCCACCCTCCCTGTCTCCCCTGCCAGGTCTCTGGGGCACAGTGTGAAACCCCCTCCCTAGCCGAGCCCCAGAGAGCAGTATTTGGTTTTGTCCACTTTTAGATAATCAGGAGGTCACAATGTGGCATTGTGGGAGGTGGAGTCAGGGGTTAAGACATCAGCAGCAGGCGTCAGGGCTCAAGACACCATCTCCTCTAGCTTCTGGAGCCCAGGAGCCTTTCCCTGCTGCAGGTGGTGGGGGTCCTGCTCGGCAGGGTAGGTGGTGGTTTCAGGTCTTGTTACCCTTGCTCTGTGGAGCTGCCTCTGGTAGCTTCCGCGTCTGTAACTGAAGGGATGCTGGATTGCTCAGGTCAGCTGCTCAGGGTCCCCAGGCTGGCGTGCCTTAGCCAAAGGCAGGGCTGTCAACCCCCTTCCTCACTGGCTACCACCCGCAGCCAGGCTAACATCAGCATCAGTGACAGGCTGGTCAGAGGGACGGGGATGGACCACTACCATCTCTGGGTCACCAGGCGGAGAGCCTGACCCTGTCTGTGCTACCCAGTGCTGCCTCCAGGCCCATGAGGGCAATAGGAGAGCATGTGGCACTGGCCCACAAGCTGTCCCTGTCCCGACTTCCAAGCCGTGGCCTCTGCTGGCACCACCTGTGTCTCCACAATATGTTCCTGCCCACCTGGACCCCGCACTGTCCAACCCCTGCACACCACACTCACGTCACCACAGTGTGCATCATGTTCATCCCCATCTATTTATTTAAGCCTTTCTTTGCTTGTAGGGCATTTTTATATGTAGAGCAGTTGAAAACAGAACCTCAGAACTTAACATCTGCCCTGATGTTAAAGTGCTTTTCATGACCACCCTGTTATCTATGTATAAGTTAAGGAGGAGATCTTAAGTTTACAATTAAAAACTCAGTACTCGATATTTAATATTCTACTCGAGCTTTATGGAAGCCAAATCATGTGCATGTGTGTGTGTGTGTGTGCGTGTGTGCGAGCTTTGAACCTCCTTCCACAGCCACATCTTCTGGTGACACAAAGCTTTTGATAAGTACCTTCCTGTGGGTCACTCAGTGCCTCATAGCATCTCATTCAGTTGCAAGAATAGAGGCCAGATACAGTGACACATGCCTATAGTCCCAGCTAACTGGGAAGCTGAGGCAGGAGAATCACTTGAGCCTGGGAGATTGAGGCTGCAGTAAGCGTGATGGCCACTGCACTCCAGCCTGGGCAGCGGTGAGACCTTGTCTCAAAAGCAAAAATAAAACAATGGAAGGCAGACAGCAAATCCCTGAGGACACATCACGCAGTGTCCTATAGCTAAGTGTCTAGGAAAAGACAAAAACTCCAGACCCTTTGGTGTATGCGGACAAGGAGGTTGCAGAAAGGCATTCTGTTGGCAGATGAGCAGCTGAAAGTTGGCCAGACCCTTCTGTATGCCTCTGCCATTGTCCTGTGGCCTGCAGGTTGGGGGGTCTTGACCAGGAGGCCACCCACGGCAGGAAGTGAGGCCTATGTGTTTCATTCAGACACAGCTGCCTCTCCCCAGCTCTGTCCCCATAGTTGCCTGCTGGTGGGCAAGGGTCCTCTCCCTGGGGTAAGCACTCCCAGCCCCATTCATCAGAAACGCAGGCCGGGACATCGGACCTGCCACCCAGCCCAGCATGGTGGCTCAGCTTGTTGGTTGCGTTGTCTCTCCGTTTTGTTAAGGTTTTTAATAAGTACGTTTGGCATAATGTCTTTTAATGGGTTTTAATATCGTAACGGTTTTAGCAGCCTATAACTTTTCAGCTGGTGCTTTTACTTAGGGAAAAAATCTGTAAATACAGAACATTGTTTAAAAGACGTAACCATAGAACATAGCTTCCTGTTTGTGGATTTCATCTCCTATATATTCAAAGTAAAATGACTTACAGGAGCAGCGCACTGTGTCTTTGTTGTTTCCTCTGTCCCCTTTTTGAGCCATCCCAAAGACGGCTGCCACCCTCCCTGCCCTGCCTGTGGGGGTCCCTTCTGTGACAGCATGAGGATACAGTCTCCAAATCTGAGCCAGGTGATGTGATGGAAGCCTGAGTCTCCATCCCCCTCCATGGATCATTTTCCTCTGGTCCAGCCTCACCTAGAGGGGAGGGAACCCCGTGCTCCATCAGCACATGAGGCTGGAATGACAAGCATGCACCACCATGCCAGTCTAATTTTTCTAAATTTCTTAGACACGAGGTTGCCCAAGCTTGTTGCCCAAGCTGGTCTTGAACTCCTGGACTCAAGTGATCCGCCTGCCTTAGCCTCCCAAAGTGCTGAAATTACCAGCATGAGCCACGTCGCCCAGCCTTATCCATCCTTTTATGGATATTCTTCCCCCTTGTGGCAACTGTGAATAGTGCTGCTCTGAACACAGCCTGTGAGTTTTGGCTGCAGCAGGTGTTTTCAATTCTGGGCTTTGCCTGTGTCTTTACTGTGCACAGACAGGGCCACTCAGCACACACACCAGGTGTGAGGGCCCTCATGCCGCCTCAGTTCATGAGAGATACACAGGTCCTCTTAGCCTCAGGCCCAAGGGGCTCAGTTGGATGTGTGACATTTTTTGTTTTGCTATGTGTTGTTTAGAGAGAGTCTCACTCTTGCCCAGGCTGGAGTGCAGTGGCGCAATCACCTGAGCCTCACTGCAGCCTCAAACGCCTGACCCCAGGCGAGCCTCCTGTCTCAGCCTCCCAAGTAGCTGGGACTATAGGTATGTGCCACCATGCCCATTTTTTGCTTGTTTGGTTTTTGTTTTTTTTAGACAAGAGTCCTGCACTGTCGCTCAAGCTGGAGTGCAGTGGCGCAATCGCAGCTCACTACAACCTCCGCCTCCCGGGTTCAAATGATTCTCCTGCCTCAGCCTCCTGAGTAACTGGGACTACAGGCACCTGCCACCATGCCCAGCTAATTTTTTGTATTTTTTAGTAGAGACAGGGTTTCAGCATGTTGGCTAGGCCAGTCTCGAACTCCTGAGCTAAAGCGATCCTCCCACTTTGGCCTCCCAAAGTGCTGGGATTACAGGTGTGAGCCTCCATGTCGGCCCTGTGTGAGTGTGAGTCCCCACACGGTGAATACAGCACCCTCACCCCATCCCCACCAGCTCAGTCCAGGCAGCCTTTTCACTTAAGGTAGACTCTGCTTATATTTCCTCGTCACCTTGGATATCATCTTCTCCAGACAGACAGGCAGGGGCCCATCTGGCCCATCTCATACCTCATCAGCATGGGATTCACATTCTGTGCCTGAGCTGGATCAGAGCACAGCGTGATGGGCCTGCCATGGGACAAGCTGCCTTTCCAGCAGGCATGCAGTCCCCAGCTGGGAGCTGTGAACCTGCATGTGGACAACAGGCCTATCCTGGGTGGGCCATAGTTTCACACAAAACCTGCACCCAGACAGTCACCTTGTCCTGGCCTCCCAGCCGACCAGGACCACATGGCTCCTCCTGTTGAGTCATTTCCCAGTAGGCTCTGCCGTGTGCAGCATCCACGGGACCCTGACTCAGGAAGTAAGTGACCTTCCTTTTCCCACAAGTCATGTTCTCATGCATCTCCTCCCTCATCCACTCAGAGGCTGAGGCAGGAGGATTGCTGGAGCCCAGGAGGTTGAGGCTGCAGTGAGCTATGATGGTGCCACTGCACTCAAGCCTGGGCCACGGTGTGAGACCCTGTCTCTCTTTCTTTCTTTTTTTTTTTTTTGAGACAGAGTCTTGCTCTGTCAGCCGGCTGGAGTGTAGTGGCCAGATCTCAGCTCACTGCAGCCTCCGCCTCCTGGGTTCCAGTGATTCCCTTGCTTCAGTCTCCTGAGTCTACAGGCACACGCCACCACACCTGGCTAATTTTTTGTATTTTAGTAGAGATGGGTTTTCACTCTATTGGCCAGAATGGTCTCGATCTCCTGACCTTGTGATCCACCCGCCTCGGCCTCCCAAAGTGCTGGATTACAGGCGTGAGCCACAGTGCCTGGCTGTGAGACCCCGTCTCTAAACAAAACATAGCAAAACAAAAAACAAATGACAACAGGAGCCAGGTGTGGTGGGGCACACCTGTAGTCCCAGCTTCTTGGAAGGCAAAGATGGGACAATGGCTCAGGTCCAAAAGTTCAAGGCCAGCCTGGGAAACATAGCAAGACCCTGTCTCTATAAAAAATACAACATCCGCCTACAATCCCAGTACTTTAGGCGGCCGAGGCAGGTGTATCACTTGAGGTCAGGAGTTCAAGACCAGCCTGGGCAACATAGCAAGGCCTTGTCTCTATAAAAAATTAAAAATCGGGCCGGGCACAGTGGCTCATGCCTGTAATCCCAGCACTTTGGGAGACTGAGGTGGGCAGCTCAGCTGAAGTCAGGAGTTCAAGACCAGCCTGACCAACATGGAGAAACCCTGTCTCTACTAAAAATACAAAAATTAGCCGGGGATGGTGGCAGGTGCCTCTAATTGCAGCAACTTGGGAGTCCGAGGCAGGAGAATCACTTGAACCTGAGAGAGGCAGAGGTTGTGGTGAGCTGAGATTACACCATTGCACTCCAGCCTAGGCAATAAAAGTGAAACTCTGTCAAAAAAGAAAAAAAGAAACTCTGTCTAAAAAAAAAAATTTTTAATCAGCTGGGTGCAGTGGCTCACGCCTGTAATCCCAGCACTTTGGGAGGCCGAGGCAGGCAGATCACCTGAGGTAAGGCGTTCAAGACCAGAGTGGCCAACATGGCAAAACGCCATCTCTACTAAAAATACAAAAATTAGTTAGACGTGGTGGTGGGCACCTCGAATCCCAGCTACTCTGGAGGTGAGCCAGGAGAATCACTTGAACCCAGGAGGCAGAGGAGGCAGTGACTCGAGATCACACCATTGCACTCCAGCCTGGGTGACAAAGCAAGACTCCATCCTAAAAATAAAGTAAACTTAATCACGCCCATAATCCCAGCACTGAGAGGCTGAGGCCGGTGGATCACCTGAGGTCAGGAGGTTGAGACCAGCCTGGCCAACATGGTGAAACCCCGTCTCTACAAAAAATAAAAAAAAAATTAGCTGGGTGTGGTGGCAGGCGCCTAATCCCAGCTACTTGGGAGGTTGAGGCAGGAGAATTGCTTGAACCCAGGAGTTCAAGGCTGCAGTGAGCCATGATTGCACTACAGCACTCTAGCCTGAGGCAGAGGTTGCAGTGAGCTGAGATCATGCCACTGTAGTCCAGCCTGGTCGATAAAGCAAGACTTCTCAAAAAAAAAAAATTTTTTTTCTGAATGGGCAAGATCCAGAAAAAAAATTTTTTTTTTTATTTAAAATTGCCAGGCACAGTGGCAATTTTAGTGTGTTCCTGTAGTCCCAGCTACTCGGGAGGCTGAGGCAGAAGACTCATTGGAACCCGTGAGGTGAAGGCTGCAGTGAGACAAGATTGCACCACTGCACTCTAGCCTGGGCAACAGAGACTCTGTCTCAAAAATAAAAATAAATATAAATATAAATACAAAAATTATCCAGGTGTGGTCGTGCACGCCTGTAATCCCAGCTACTCAGAAGGCTGAGGCAGGAGAATCGCTTGAACCCAGGAGGTGGTAGTTGCAGTGAGCTGAGATTGCACCATTGCACTCCAGCCTGAGCAACAAGAGTGAGACCCTGTCTCAAAAAACAGGAGTCTCATCTTGTTTCTCAGGCTAGTCTCAATCTCTCAACCTCCTGGGCTCAAGCGATCCTCCTGCCTCAGCCTCTATAGAGTAGCTGGGACTACAGGCATGAATCACCACACCCAGCTAATTCCTGCCTCAGCCTCCCGAGTAGCTAGACTATTTCAATATTTTTGATACCTTTTTCAAGGACTAGAAAATAGCTATAAGTACTCTTAAGTGATGCTTTATGAAAAATACAATACTTGCGACGCATTACCACTGCTACAAGGGTCATCTTTGTAGTCATGACGGTCTTACACTAGATCAGGAGTTTGTGGGACATGGGTCAGCAGCCCAACCTCGTCTTCTATGCTGAAAAGCTCCCGGAAATACAGCTCTCTAGGGAAGGTCCAGTTTTGTTTTTTTGTTTTGTTTTGTTTTGTTTAATAGACGGGGTTTCACCATGTTGGTCAGGCTAGTCTTGAACTCCCAACCTCAGGTGATCCTCCCGCCTTGGCCTCCAAAGAGCTTGGATTACAGGCGTGAGCCACCATGCCTGGCCTGTTTTTGTTTTTGTTTTTGTTTTTGTTTTTGTTTTTTTTCAAGGCGGAATTTCACTTTTTCGCCCAGGCTGGAGTGCTGGAGTGCAGTGGTGTGATCTCTGCTCGCTGCAACCTCCACCTCCCAGGTTCAAGTAATTCTCCTGCCTCAGCACCCCAAGTAACTGGGACTACAGGCTCTCACCACCGCGCCCGGCTAATTTTTGTATTTTTAGTAGAGACGGAGTTTCACCATGTTGGCCAGGCTGGTCTGGAACTCCTGACCTCCGCCCGCCTCAGCCTCCCAAAGTGCTGGGATTACAGGTGTGAGCCACCGTGCCCAGCCCAGGATGGTCCACTTTGTCAGGGTGTGTTTGTTTTGAATGTTGTCTCTAACCACAGTTCCTTACAATCAGTGTTTCTGCAGCGCGGGGTTCAGGCTCCATCTGCAGTTAGGCAGGCTCTGTCCAGAGTGAGTCTCTGTGTGGCCCTGGTCCTGTCCTGCTACTCCAAGGTTCTGAGCACGAATGCCCCCCTAAAGGGTTAAGCACAAACTGCTCACAAGTGCTGTCCTGAACCGGAAGTGTATCTCCCACTCTGTCTTCATCTGCATGTGTCCCCAGTTGCTACTGGCGGCCTGTGTCCTGCTCCGGCCTTGGCCACCAGGGGGCATGGCGGCCCAGGAGCTGCATGGCCTGCCTGGGCAGTGTCCTCACCAGGTAGGGTGGGTGGGAACCTCTGATCGGCTAGAAGACTGAGCTGGACGTCTCCAGACCCCAGTCTGGCCGGGCTCTGTGCTCATCCGCAGGGATGTGGGTGACCTTCACACCACTCCTGTGATGGGCGAGTTGGAGAAGACAATGCCCAGGCTTCTCCGGTTGTCAGGGCGACACCATTCCCTCCTTTACTTGCCAAACGTGTTAAGCACCTACTGTGCTCTGGACGCTGGGAACACAGGAGAGAGCACATCAGACAATGTCTGATGGCCTCAGAGGGTGGACGTGCTTCCCCCGATGACGGGTCTCAGAAGGGAGTGAGTGTTGACCATCTGCTAGAAGGGAGTGTCACACAATAGGTAGGAGATAACCACAGGGAAGGAGGTGGGGATGCTGTGACAAGACCAAAAGGAGGGCCGGGCATGGTCGCTCATGCCTGAAATCTAGCACTTTGGGTGGCTGAGGCGGGCGGATCACTTGAGGTCAGGAGTTTGAGACCAGCCTGGCCAATATGGTGAAACTCTGTCTCTACTAAAAATGCAAAAAATTAGCCAGATGTGGTGGTGTGCACCTGTAATCCCAGCTACTCGGGAGGCTGAGGCAGGAGAATCGGTTGAACCTGGGAGGCGAAGGTTGTGGCGAGCAGAGATCATGCCATTACACTCCAGCCTGGGCAACAAGAGCAAAACTCTGTCTCAAAAAAAAAAATGTCAGGGGTGGTGGCACACACCTGTAATCCCAACACTTTGGGAGGCCGAGGTGGGTGGATTGTGAAGTCAGGAGATTAAGACCATCCTGGCGAACATGGTGAAATCCTGTCTCTACTAAAAATACAAAAAATTAGCTGGGCGTGGTGGCGTGTGCTTGTAGTCCTAGCTACTCCGGAGGCTGAAGCAGGAGAATCACTTAAACCTGGGAGGTGGAGGTTGCAGTGAGCTGAGATCACACCACTGCACTCCAGCCTGGGTGACAGAGCGAGCTCCATCTCAAAAAAAAGACCAAAGGAGGCCCCCACTTCGGCAAGCTGATCAAAGCTGGACAACATTCCAGCTTCAGCGACGCAGCCAGCCACCAAGACCCAGGTGTCTGGGGAATTGTGTCCCTAATGGCACAGTCAAGTGACTCAGGTCAGGGCTGCAGGCTCTGGCTCTGGTCCTCTCCTGTCTGGCCACTGCTCAGAGGACACTGGGAGGCTACCAGGGCTGCCCAGCTGCCTGTCGCATTTATGGAGGGTGAGTCTGCTGCCCTTGCACACAGCTGACATCTGGAAGCACATCCAGGGGGACACTGAGGGCTCAGAAAGGACCTGGGCCCCTGTGTTGAGGGAAGAAATCAAATCTCCCAGTCCCCAGACCAGAGCCATTGTCCTTCTTCCCCCAACTAGACCGAGACCCACATGCCCAGAACCGCACTCATGGGTGACGGTGGTACAACCAGGCCAGAATACACGGCAGATGGGTCAGCTGATGACAGTGCCTGCTGGCCAGGGTCAGTCCCTGAGTCTCCTGTATAATGTGTGACCCAACAGCAGGTGCCCAGGGGGCCGGGGCACTCCGGACACGGGCCCAGGTCCTGACTGACTGATTGACTCAGGCCTGACCCTAAAGGCGTCCGAGCAGGTGTCTCAGAGCCGGGTCCTGGATCCAAATGCCCTTAACACTTTGCCCACCTGCCACCATGCTGCTTCTTGAGCCACCTGCTCCCCAGGAAAAGTGACCTAGTCTGTCCAGGCTGTTCTTCTCCAGAGCATCCTCTGGTGCCCACCGAAGGAAGTGAACCCCGGGTCCCACTCAGCTCCTTCACTCATAGGATTTTTTTTTCTCGGCACCTAGTTCTCCTTATACTCAAAACTATATGACAAGAGGATTCCATTTATTTTAAAAAAAATTGTTTTGCTGGGCGCAGCAAAAAAATCCCAGCACTTCGGGATGCTGTAAGGCAGGCGGATCACCTGATGTCAGGAGTTCTAGACAAGCATGGCCAACATGGTAAAACCCCTATCTCTACTAAAAAAAAAAAAAAAAAAAAGGAAAATACAAAAATTAGCTGGGCGTGTTGGCGCACGCCTGTAATCCTAACTACTCAGGAGGCTGACACAGGAGAATTGCTGGAACCCGGGAGGCGGAGGTTTCAGTGAGCTGAGATCATGCCACTGCATTCCAGTCTGGGCGACAGAGCGTGACTCTGTCTCAAAAAAAAAAAAAAAATCAAGCCAAGCTCAGTGGCTTATGCCTATAATCCCAGCAATTTGGGAGGCCAAGGTGGGCAGATCACGAAGTCAAGAGATCGAGACCATCCTGGCCAACATGGTGAAACCCTGTCTGTACTAAAAATACAAAAATTAGCTGGCTCTGTGGTGGCGGGAGCCTGTTACCCCAGCTACTGGGGAGGCTTAGGCAGGAGAATCGCTTGAACCCAGGAGGCAGAAGTTGCAGTGAGCCAAGATCAAACCACTGCACTCCAGCCTGAGTGACAGAGTGAGACTCTGGCTCAGAAAATAAAAAATTAAAATATTTATTTTTTGTGGATACAGGGTCTCACTGTTTCCCAGGCTGAAGTACAATGGCACACTGCAGCCTGGAACTGCAGCCTGAAACTCCCAGGCCCAAACAATCCTCCCTCCGCAGCCTCCCGAGTAGCTGGGACCACAGGTGAGTGCCATCACTAATTTTTTTATTTTAATTTTTTAGGGGGAGACAGGGTCTCACTATGTTACCCATGCTGGTCTTGAACTCCTGACTTCAAGCGATCTTCCCGCCTCAGCCTCCCAAAGTGCTGGGATTCCAGCCCTGAGCCGCTGTTCCTCACTGAAGACAAAGGGACTCTTTTTTTTCTTTTCGAAATGAAGCCTCGCTCTGTGTCGCCCAGGCTGGAGTGCAGTGGTGTGAGCTCGGCTCGCTGCAGCCTCCGCCTCCCAGGCTCAAGCAGTTCTGTCTCAGCCTCCTGAATAGCTGGAACTACAGGTGTGCGCTGCCATGCCCAGCTAAATTTTTTTGTATTTTTAGTAGAGATGAGTTTCACCATGTTGGCCAGGCTGGTCTCAAACTCCTGACCTCGTGATCTGCCCTCCTCGGCCTCCCAAAGTTCGGGAATTACAGGTGTGAGCCACCGCGCCTGGCGACAAGGGGATTCTTTTTCAGGGTATTCTTTGTGACCCACTCCTTCCCTGGGTGTGTCCTGGAATGTTTGCTGGCCACACCCAGGCTTGGTCTGGCTGTGGGGACACCCACATGCATTGTCTGCAGGTTACAAGACCACGGTGGGCTTGGCACACAGACAGGTCCCATGACTCTATACACCTGCCCCCTGACAGAAACTGTACCCCACAGCCACAGCATCTCTTGTTAAGAAACTTTTTCAAGGAACTTATCTCAGTACTCACGGCCACTGGGGTCAGCAAGTGCTGAACATGCTCCCATCCCTAACCTCATAAAAGGACCTTTTCTTTTAACTCCAGTGTAAAGGGTCAGAACTGGTGTCTGGCCGCTGAAGAAACCAAGTGTCCAGTTTCACTTTCCCAGGTGACATCTGCTGCATCATCTGTGCTGCAGGAGATGGCAATGGCATTTTATTTTTTATGGCGTCTCGCTCTTGTTGCCCATGCTGAAGGGCAGTGGCACAATCTCGGCTCACTGCAACCTCCGCCTCCCAGGCTCAAGTGATTCTCCTGCCTCAGCCTCCCAAGTTGCTGGGATTACTGGCACCCACCACCACACATGGCTAATGTTGTTTTTTTGGTAGAGATGGGGTTTCACTATGTTGGTTGGTCAGGCTGGTCTCAAACTCCTGACCTCAAGTGAGCCTCCTGCCTCGGCCTCCCAAAGTGCTAGGATTACAGGTGTGAGCTACTGTGCCCAGCCAATTTTTAAATTATTTTTTGTACAGAAGGAGTCTTGCTTTGTTGCCCAGGCTGGTTTCAAACTCCTGGCCTCAAGCGATCCTCCTGGCTCAGCCTCCCAAATTGTTGGGTGGTTACAGGCATGAGCTACAGTGCCTGACCTGGAAGTGGATTTTGAAGTGGATTTTGAACCTGTTTGTCTGTGTCTCCCAAACCACAAAAGACTCTGACCTTCATGTTTGATCGCTTCCTTGGAAGGCACCAGGCTGTGTAGTAAGTGGTTTAATCAAACCCAGACTGACTCCTGGCACATGGAAGATACTTTGGGATTTACTTATACTAACAGAGTATTCGTGATTGATCTGAAATTCAAATCTAACAAGGCATCCTATATTTTCACTTGGTAAATGTGGCCACCCTAGATGCTCAGTGACATCCTTGAATAAAGGAAGATGATGAAATTCAAACAAATAATTTTACCAGTGGGGGGACAAAAGCTCAAAGCTCACGGCGCTTTGCAATACACTCATTTCCTCTTCCGGTCAGAATGAACTCCTGACTCCTCCCAGGCCCAAGTGATCAGCCACTCCCTCCTACCAGCTGGCCGCTCCCTGTCCTGTGCTTAGTCCCACCGGTGACAGGAAGGACAAGACGAGCTTCTGTGACTATAATGCCTGTCCCCAAGCTGAGGCTCCTTCCCCTGATTTTTGTTTAGATACAGGGTCCTACTCTGTCACCCAGGCTGGAGTGCAGTGGCACAGTTATGGCTCACTGCAGCCTCAAAACTCCTGGGCTCATGTGATCTGTGATCCTTCTGTCTCAGGCTCCCAAGTAGTTAGGACTATAAGCCCATGTCACCAATGTGACTGGGGCTGAGACCTGGATCTTTTCTTTTTTTTGAGACAGAGTCTCGTTCTGTCACCCAGGATCAAGTGCAATGGCGCAGTCTCACAGGAGTGAGAAAGGAGAGGAGGGGAAGGGAGGAAGGGAGGAAAGGAAGGAAGGAAGAAAGGGAGGAAAGGAAGGAAGGAAGGAAGGAAAGGAGGAAAGGAAGGAAGGAAGGGAGGAAAGGAAGGAAGGGAGGGAGGGAGGGAGGGAGGAGGGGAAGGAAGGAAGAAAGAAAGAGGCCTGAAATGCATCAGGATGAAAGCCCTGACCTGTATTTTAGGCTCATTTAACACTCATATGTAACTGTCTGGGATGCGAAGGAGCTGAGATCCTACAGAATCTCAAGGTGAATTCTCCCTGGATAGCATAAGTGCCTTTTTCCCATCTAACACTGGGCTGGGCTTCTCCCTTCTTTATGCAAAGTGGTCACAGGTGTCTAAAATGAACTCCCTCCAGTTCAGAAACGCATTCTTTCCTGGTTGGGAAATCACTGTTTTGACTTACATATCTTCTACACTGTAGGCATCTAGTATCACCTAATACCTTTTGCTTCAGAAAAGGGTCTAAGTTCACTTAATTAGGGTAAGATTTGCTACTAGGTTTTTGACCTAGAGATCTAAAAAGGCCTGGCTGAAAGAGTTCCTGAACTCCATCGGACTTAATTCCAGATTTTCTAGCCAACCAACACCAATAAAGCTATACTCTGTTCCCCACCCCTGTATAATTCAGGTGCTACCTGGCTTTCTCTGGGGAAGCAGCAGGAGTATTTAAGCCAGCCTGTTGGTTTGGCTGTGTCTGTTTCTCTCTGGATATAGACACTAACTTTTTCTTTCTTTTCTTTTCTTTTTTTTTTTTTTTAAACAGAGTCACTCTGTCACCCAGGCTGGAGTGTAGTGGCACAATCTTGGCTCACTGCAACCTCTGCCTCCCGGGTTCAAGCAATTCTCCTGCCTCAGCCTCCTGAGTAGCTGGGATTACAGGCACGCATCACCATGCCCAGCTAGTTTTTGTATTTTTAGTAGAGATGGGGTTTCACCTGGCTGGTCTCAAACTCTGACCTCGGGTGATCCACCCGCCTCGGCCTCCCAAAGTGCTGGGATTACAGGTGTGAGTCACCGCACCCGGCCGACACTGACTTTTTTTCCCCCCTGAGATGGAGTCTTGCTAATTTTTGTCTTTTTAGTAGAGACAGGGTTTCGCCATGTTGGCCAGGATGGTCTCGATCTCTTGACCTCATGATTCGCCTGCCTCAGCCTTTCAAAGTGCTGGGATTACAGGCATGAGCCACAGTGCCCGCTCTAGATGCTGACTTTTTCAACACCTTTTCCCTGGAAGAACCAAGACCAATTCTGATGGGCTTCTCAAAGCATGCATGTTGCAGTGGATTAGCAGTTCACATACGTGAACCTGAAAGTGCTTGGCAAATCCAAATAAATTACTATGTTTTCTTTTGGGGTGGTGGGGGGACAGGATCTCACTCTGTGGCCCAGGCTGGAGTACAGTGGCACTGTCATAGCTCACTGCAGCCTCAAAATCTTGGACTCAAGTGATCCTCCTGCCTCAGCTTCCTGAGTAGCTGCGACTACAGGCATGCACCACCACGCCCAGCTAAATTTTTTATTTTTTGTAGAGACAAAGTCTCACTAGGTTGCCCAGGCTGGTCTCGAACTCCTAGGGTCAAGCAATTCAAAAATGCTAGGATTACAAGTATGAGGCACTGTGCCCAGCCCCAGATGAATTATGCAGTCCAATCATCTTAGGGAGCAATGGCGGAGTGTACCTTGCCTTGTGTACCTGAACCGCCACTGTCACTAAGCACTGTCATTGACACTAGAGTGCTTTAGCCCTTCTGCTTATTACCCTGCCCAGTGGTATTAATTAGCCGTTATTCCTCATTGCTGGAGGGCCTTGCTTCCTTTGTCCAAGGGTACGGCATCAACACGGGGTCTCACAGGCTAGCACCAGGGAACCCTCACTTTTCTAGCTACCACTGAGGCCCTGCCTCTCTTGCTGCTTGTGAAGTGGCCTGGCTCCATTCCCATTTCCCTATTTGGATGTGAATGTCACTTAGCCAGTTTGCCCACATGATTTCCCAGAGCCAGGGAAGGAAACGCCTTGGTGCAGAGATGCAATCGCAGCCACCACCATGGAAAGGAAGGCATATCCTTGGTGTTTCTGTCACGTGTCTCTGTTTTAGTTTTTTTTTTTTCTTTTTGAGACAGAGTCTGGCTCTGTCACCAGGCAGTGGAGCGATCCTGGTTCACTGCAACCTCCAACTCCCTGGTTCAAGCAATTCTCCTGCCTCAGCCTCCCGAGTAGCTGGGATTACAGGCATGCACCACCACACCTGGCAAATTTTTGTATTATTAGTAGAGACAGCGTTTCTCCATATTGGTCAAGCCGATCTCGAACTCCCGACCTCAGGTGATCCCCCCTCCACCAGCCTCGGCCTTCCAAAATGCTGGAATTAGAGCTCAGAGACAGGGTTTCACCATGTTGGCTAGAATGGTCACGATCTCCTGACCTCATGATCCACCCACCTCAGCCTCCCAAAGTGCTGTGAGTACAGTCCTGAGCCATTGCGTGTGGCTTTTTTTTAATGTCAGAAGCTACAATCGTGTCATCCATTTTGGTGGGGCATTTCACTTGCTCAGACAAATGTCCATTTGCTTTGGATTCTTTGAGGATAAAAAGTTTCCAGCCAGATGGGATATTTGTTTATGCTTAGAATTCTGAACTACATGGATATCCCTTAGTCTCATTCACATCTCTGCCTCTGTGCAATGCCTTTTTCCAGAATAATCAAAGAAGTTCTGTGCATTCTTAAAATAAAAAGGTGAGATGTATTTATAGCTCCTGACATTTTCAGGGGTCAGCCCTGAAACTGTACAGGGTAACCCTGAAATAACCTCACTGCATTTGTAAACTCTCTTTGACAAAGTGGTTTTGGGGTGGCCTTGACTCTAATTGGTGCCCCTGCCTGCCCTTTGCGCTTGGGTTTGGTAGTTCTGTTAGACTTGTGTCCAGAATCTTCCTTCAGGGAAACACATCCCACAGTTTGCCTAAGAGAAAGATAAGGCTCAGGGAATTTTAGGGTTTTTTTCTTTTTTCTTTATTGAGACAGAGTCTCGCTCTGTTATCCAGGCTGGAGTGCAGTGGCGCAATCTTGGCTCACTGGAAGCTCCACCTCCCAAGTTTAAATGGTTCTCCTGCTTCAGCCTCCCGAGTAGCTGGGACTACAGGCGTGTGCTGGCACACCTGGCTACTTTTTTTGTATTTTTTGTAGAGACAGGGTTACACCAGCTTGGCCAGGTGGGTCTCGAACTCCTGATCTCAGGTGATCCTTCCCGCTCAGCCTCCCAAAGTGTTGGGATTACAGGTGTGAGCCACTGTGCCCAGCCAAGTTTTAGGTTCTTTTTGTTTTTTTTGACGAAGTTTCGCTCTTGTTGATCAGGCTAGAGTACAATGGCACGATCTCGGCTCACCACAACCTCTGCCTCCCGGGTTCAAGTGATTCTCCTGCCTCAGCCTCCTGAGTAGCTGGGATTACAGGCATCTGCCACCACACCTGGCTAATTTTTGTATTTTTAGTAGAGATGGGTTTCACCATGTTAGTCAGGGGCTGGTCTCGAACTCCTGACCTCAGGTGATCCACCAGCCTTGGCCTCCCAAAGTGCTGGGATTACAGATGTGAGCCACCGGGCCTGGCCAGTTTTAGGTTTTAACAGGGTTAATTCACTTTATTTTTCTTCTATAAGAACCCTATGTTGTAGCCACAGCTGCAGCCTGGGTCCTTCGCATGGAGACTCTAGTGTGGATCTTGACAAGGTGGTCAAGGTGAGTTCCTGATACAGAGACTTGGTGAATACAGTCTCCTTCCAGAGGTCAGGGGCCAAGTAGCTGTAGGTCTTAGAGATGGCATCAAAGGTGGCCTTGGCGAAGTTATCCAGGGCAGCAGTGCAGCCCCTGGCCGAGGTGTAGCAGTCATCAATACCAGCTATCATGAGCAGCTTCTGGGCACAGGTGCTGAGTCGATGCCAGTGCCCCTGGGCGCAGGGCTGAGGCACACCAGCACAGAGCCGCAGCGGCCTGTCACCTTGCAAGGGACAGTGTGGGGCTTGCCAGTCTTGTTCTCCCAGGAGCCTCTATGCATGGGGACAATGGAGAACTTGGCCAGGATGATGGACCTCCTTGGAGCACTTAATACCCAGACCGACATGGCCATTGTAGTCTCCAATGGTAACAAATGCCTTGAACCTGGTGCACTGGCTGGGGCAGGTCTGCTTTTGCACCGGCATAATCTTCAAAACCTCATCCTTGAGAGAGGCCCCCAGAAAAAGTCAATGATCTCAGATTCCTTGATGGGCAGGGAGAAGAGATAAATCTTCTCCAGGGACTTGATCTTCATGTCCTTGACCAGACGGCCCAGCTTGGTGATGGGTATCCACTCCTTATCCTGTCCATGGCCATAACCCCGGCCCCGGATGCCAGTGCCAAAACCTTCACAGAAACCACCAATATTCCCCATGCCAGCAGCTCCCCATCCCAGGCACCCCCCTGCTGCTCACTGCACCTGCATTATCCGCTATTTGGTGCTTTCTCAGAGAAGCAGCTTTTTTTTTTTTTTTTTTTTTTTTGAGACAGAGTTTCACTCTTCTTGCCCAGGCTGGAGGGCAGTGGCTCGAACTCAGCTCACTGCAACCTTCACCTCCTGGGTTCAAGCAATCCTCCTGCCTCAGCCTCCCATCCAGAATAGCTGGGATTACAGGTATACACCACCATGCCCGACTAGTTTTGTATTTTTAGTAGAGACAGGGTTTCTACCTGTTGGTCTGGCTAGTCTCTAACTTCTGACTTCAGGTGACCTGCCAGCCTCGGCCTCCCAAAGTGCTGGGATTACAGGTGTGAGCCACCATGCCCATCACCAGGCTGGAGTGCAGTGGCACGATCTCAGTTTACTGCAACCTCCATCTCCCGAGTTCAAGCGATTCTCCTGCCTCAGCCTCCCGAGTAGCTGGGTCTACAGGCATGCGCCACCACTCCCAGCTAATTTTTTTTTCTTGAGACAGAGTTTCACTCTTGTTGCCCACTCTTGTTGCAATGGCGTGATCTCTGCTCACCACAACCTTCGCCTCCCAGGTTCAAGCGATTCTCCTGCCTTAGCCTCCCGAGTAGCTGGGATTACAGGCATGCGCCGCCATGCCCAGCTAATTTTTTGTATTTTCAGTAGAGACCAGATTTCTCCATGTTGGTCAGCTGTTCTCAAACTCCTGATCTCAGGTGATCCGCCCGCCTCAGCCTCCCAAAGTGCTGGGATTA